>BMAV01028202.1:249565-276005 GCA_019973955.1 Trichonephila inaurata madagascariensis
CTTCGATGTATGACTTCGTGAGATGCGAAAATTCCTTTGGTTATTTGTTATAATAGTTTATTGAAAAATGTTTGTAATTGTATAATATGTGTATATATATATGTTGTTGTATTGTTACGTATTATGAGGCATCTGGTTCAGGGAAACGCGGCGTAGTCAGGGCACTAACAATAATAATAACGGCGCTGCACGGCTCGTTGGGAGTTTTTTGGAACCAGATGTGGGGGATGGAGATGAAAATTTATTGTGATATACAAATAATATATAATGAATAAAAATTGTGAAATTAATTGATATTATGTAAACATAGATTGGAAACAATGACTCAGAAAGTTTTCATTTCAGGGAGACAGACCCTGAA
Source organism: Trichonephila inaurata madagascariensis (assembly GCA_019973955.1). Lineage (NCBI taxonomy): Eukaryota > Metazoa > Arthropoda > Arachnida > Araneae > Nephilidae > Trichonephila > Trichonephila inaurata. The sequence continues at coordinate 249,927 of BMAV01028202.1, forward strand.
AATTATGATAAATAACTTCAACAAGAAATGGAGCGGAAAATCCAGCTCCATAGGCAGTGATGATAAAGATGCAAAGTTTGGGTCTGCGCACCCAGAAAAATTTTTTTTTAGAAAATATAAGTGTATAGTTACTTTAAGTATAAATGTTAAAAGTGAGAGTGGGCATGAATTAAACAGTAATTATTAATGTTGGCCTAGTTAATGGAGTAAAATTTATTGTCACGAGTTTAAATTTAAATTTAAATTGAATATAAATTTAATTCTAAGATGAGTAATGAAAATTAAAGTCAAGATAAATATTGGAAATTATAAAAGTTAAAATGAGGATTTAAGATTAAAATTTAAGTAAAACTCAGAAAGCGAAGAAATTCAGAAATAGAGATTTAGACACGTAATTTATTAAGGGCATTGAGAACCCTTAAGTAAATCACGTTTTTCTTCTTGGAGGGGGTTGTGACGTCTCTCGCGTCCTTCTGCTAACATAACTCCTATGTTCTTTGACGGCCACGATTAATGGCAAAACCTTTCCAACCCAATACCAAGAAGACAAACGAATATAATATGTAAATGAGATATACTTTAAAAGGATAGAAGCTTTGATGATAAATGGCGGCAAGTTTAGAGATAACTTAGTGTGGAATCATTCTGATCAAGAGTTAGATGTCCTATAGTTTTGGAAGAAAGATTCGTTCATTATAAAGAAGTTGGAAACCTCGCATATTCAGTTGCATTATAGATATCACTCAATCACTGATGGAAGGAGATCTGCAAAAGGTAATATTTTGTATAGGAAGTTAGATGAATCGGTTTATTTATTATAATTAAGATAAATGATCTAGTTGCGTGATCTGACTTGAATACAAGGTTTAATTGGGTGTTAACTCTCACTTTAAAGAAAGTTGTCAATTAGAATTAAGTAATATAAGTTATTCTTAATAAAAGTTGTATTAAGAACCAATATGTCTCATCATTTTGATAATCCCACACCTCTAGCTTACGCGGATCCGGAAAGACATAGTCATCACAGGATGGCTATGTCGCACCACGACCTATGGATTAGAAGTCCAACAGCGCTATCCATTGCGCTACAGGGACACAAAAAGCGATTTTCCGTTTTATATATGATGTTGGACAATTATTCTCGTTTGTTAATATTTATTAATTAATTAAATAGAATTAATGAATTAATATTTGAAAAAGTGGATTAACATCGTAATAATATGAATATGAATATGAATTGAAAGACATGAATGAACGAATATGAACTGAACTGAATTGAAGAACCACAATCAGAAATATGTACAGTTAAAAACTGCCTGTGGGAGGTTGTATTTATTACAACAAAAAACTTCTTGTTAAATTGAAGTTTAAAAATAACCGAAAAGTAAAATTTTAATATTATTCAAAAGGTTAGGTAATCTCATTATATATTTTTTTTAGTATTATTAAAAATAAATATCCTTTTAATTTTGACATTTAATTACTTAACAAGCTATTAATGTTTCAATAATTTACACAATATGATACGCATTTAATCTTTATTAAGGATTTTAAGTGTGGTTTGGATATTTTTTAATTATTGGAAGGAAAGTACAATGGAAATATAAAAACCAGAAGAAAATCATATGTTTTAGTTTTTGAACAAAAAATCAAAATAATGTTTAAACAATTTAATCGCTAGATATAGTGAATTTAAAAAAAAATAATTCCTTTAAAAATTAAAATCGGCAGTGGAAAAATAGTTTCTAATATCACCCTTCGTTCTTATCACTTTTTAGCACACTATTAACGTGAACATTTGTTTTTAAAATCAATAAAGTAAATTTTTTTCCCACTGATGTTATAAAAATAAGGGAGTTTTTTCTCAAAAAAAAAGTTTCCTAATTTTTGTCTTCGTCTCTTCTCCTTAATAAAAAGACAGAACTGTTTACTGTATGTCAACGCTTAATGTAACGAAACAGGATGTTTTACTTAACGTCAGCACGCAAAAGGACGTCTCACTTAATGTCGCCACTACAGGACTGACTTTATCCGCAAAGCAATTAAGTCTACTGACACTCAATACTTCTTTGAAAGGCATTTCGGATACAATTGATGCCCATTTGTTTTAATTCTTTTAGAAGAATAGATGTTGAAAAGAATCTTCCAATGTAATAGTTAATCACGGTCTATGAAGATTTCATGAATGGGATTCTTGAAAGAATTTGTTCAAGAAATGGTGTACGAATTTTCTTCGGAAAATTTAAAGGACTGTTGAAGAGTAAAAACTTAAAAAATGAAATGAAATTCTTTTTTACGGAAATATATGAGTTTCTTAACATTGAAACTTTATTTTTCTATTTATATAAATGTTCTAAATAATTTTAGAAAGTTCTTTTGTAAGCTCAAGAAATTTGTTTACCGTGTGTCCCTAACATAGCTAAGCTCTTGTAAAGAAATATTTCCCCATCACATCACACACACAAAGGATATTTAATTCTCTACTTAAAATAACACAGATTAGATACAATTTGATATCCAGCCTTGATTTCGTTCTATATCATTTGCTTCCAGAAATTTTCATGAAATACTCTAAAAATGTTATTCGGCTTACGATAATTGATGTTTTGAAGAATAATTCAATGATAAAAAAAACAGATTGGATTTTCTTAAATGGGACTTGTTTTGGAGAATGTAACAAAACGAAAGAAAGAAATAACATGATTCTTATTTTAAAGAAAATGAAATTGAAAATAAAAAAATCAACTCAACTTCAAATTGAAAACTTATTATAAGGACTTTTACTACATGAATTCTCAGAATCTTAGGATCAACAAATGGAAGTTAAAGAGTGATTGAATTACAAGAGTGAGCTCAGGAATTACAACCAGAAAACACATTTTTCAATTATTGCATTGTTATAAAATATGAACTTTCGTGCTTCCAATGATGTCAAGATTATTGATGATGTTCATCAATTAATTATGATAATGTTATTCTATAACAGACGTACTTTTTTATCTTTTTTGAAAATATCTTCCCCCTGTTGGTATAAATTAAACGCCAATTTTTACCAAAACAAACTTTTCTCTGCATTATGAGCCGCACAATTTCGCATTTTTTTAAATTTATATTTGAAATACTTTGGTAGGTTGGTAGTAGTAGAAATGAAGCGAGTTTATTGCTTGCTTTTTATTTGAAATTCATTGTTTTCAAGCTTCTGAAAAGTTCTTTGTTAGCTTTAGTTCTTGCTAATATTTGAAGCTTTTGCTATATCTATAGTAGAGAGTTTCAGTTTGTAAACATTTCTATTTCTTATAAACAAAGTTAAGATTCAGCAATCCAATTTCTAAGAAAAAGAACAATGGCAGATTTCATTTTCTTTTAAGAAAAGAAATTAAATCCAATGGAAGTGTATAAACATAGTAACAAATACTTGGATATGCTTTTTTTGCATGCTGATCATGTGTCGAATGCTTACATGGAAAGATATAAAATTGCAACGAAAGTGTAAGAAACATAATCTGGTCGAGGGAAAAAGGTTTTTGTGGAATTGGAACTTTAAAAACTGGAATGAGAGAAAAACTAATGCCTCTTATAATAAAAGGAACATCCCCTAAGAGCCATTTCTTTCAACATTAGGGATATCTCCTGGTTTTTACACCCCTAGTAATGGCCAAGCTAATCAAGAGAGATATTAAATATTATAACTTTATAATATTAAGTAATGGTAAGAGTTAAAATAAGTATATATTAGTGAACAATTTATTGAAAAAACAAGGAATTTAGGTTATGATGCTGATATGCACTAAATACGACTAAAATTCTTTTTAAAATAACTTTTTCTCAAAATTGTATTATTTATGATGTAAGGAAGACTTTTTTCTCAACCATTCCAGCTTATAACTTTAAGTAATACATAATTACATTCTACTACACTGTTGTCACGGGGATTTTTCAAAAAAAAAAAATTATTCAAACTTATAGCATTAAATATCATAAAATTTTTTAGTTTTGTGAAAAAACACATACATAAGCAAATAATTATTTTTTTAAGAAACAATTAGGCATCATAATCAAAATCTCAGATTAAAGTTATGTGTAATAGTTTAAAGAGTATTCAGTAAAATAATTAAAGACTTTTATGCGATAGAGAAATTTTATAAATATGTCTACTTTCCTCTCCTTAAAGATACCTATTCCTAACCTTGCCGAAATACAAATTCTGTTTCTTGATCCTAACCCATTTAAATTTTCAGTAAAAATATAATTTTCAATGGCAATCGAGTACTCAAATCATTTATTCAAAACTGTAAATTTTGTCCACTTTTCTTACTATCAACCAGGAGAATTTTATTAAATGTTAAAGTTCTGTTAAAGGCAAAACGTACATATATTTTATTTTGTCGAAATATCTTTTAAAACTTGAAGTAAAACAGAAACTTAAGTAACTTCAAATAAAATAACTTACATTTAAGTAACAGAAACTTACAATAAGTACAATTTTTTTAATATATTTTAGTATTGAAAAAAATAATCACCTGAAAATATATCAATTTATAATGTATAATAAATCATGTTATGATACCCATCTTTTTCGGATCATGGGACAAATTTTTTAAGGTAACTTTCTAAAAAGTGAAGACCGTAAAATGTTTCGTTTTTCAAATTTATTTCTATTTATAAAATATAATGAAACAGTTGTGCCTTTCTGTTATCCATTTCCAAGCAGTTCATATATCGGTATTGATCTGTGGTTAAGACATTTTTATATATTATTACCTTTTGAAACCAGAGACTAATATCTTTTTCAAAAAACACTTAATTTTCTTACGTTTTACACCTGAGTTAATAAGTTTTAAAATTAAAACTTTATAACTCGTATATTTTTTTAAATTTTTAAGCTATAAGTTTTACAAGATTATTTACTCAACATTATTGTTCTTAATGCCTTAATGTTAAAGAAATTCTTTTTTTTTTTTTTTTTTGAACCGCCAAAACCTTAAATCTGAACCCGTCCCCCCCCCCCCATACATTTGCATAATACATTTAACATTTAATGCTATTTATGTAAAATTACCCTCAGTTTCAAGTATCAAAGATTGAATAATGGGGAAGAAATTGTAAAATAATAGTTTTAAGTCAAAATTTTAAAAAATGAGTTAAAATCGATAATTTTTTAAATTTTATTTTAGGGGGGGTCAGCTGCCTAGAATCCTCCACAGGTTGTAGGTACTAATGAAACTATAAATCACCGGAACAATACTGATCTTTCACTATAAAATGAAACTCTTATTTATAATTGATTGACTTTTTCTAGGTTAGCCGATGTTTACATAATGATTTCTGTTTTGAGAATTTTCTAAAAACAGAAATTTTCCCCGTTAAGCAAGTTCCAGAACATTCGAATAACTTCAAAAGAGAAATTTCTTTACTTTTCTATGGTATTAGGTCATTTTATTATTGTCATTAAATTATTTTATGCTAGTAATCCTTTTGAACATGTGAATCCTTAGTTCATATTATAAATTTCCAAAATACAAATATCATCATGTGTATTTCTCAAAACATCTAAGAACACCGAGAGAGAAACACTTCTGTAAAAAATACTTTTAGAGCTTTAGTTTGAGATATATTTTTAAAAACGCTTCCGTTTGTCAATAACTCCTAAGAAATTAGACGATGAAATGTTCAGTTCATCGATATATCAGTTTACTTATCCCTTAAACATAGCTAACACATAAACTCATATCTCTTTTCATTACTTACACAAAACTGATAGAATTTTAGTTATTAACCTCTCCGTTCTTTCAATGACACAACAGAACTATTCGAGATAAATAAGCAGCGTCTCTAACTGGACCCTCAAGGCACCATCTTGGAGCTCGAATATCTGAGCAATACCCCAAGATACATCTGCATCAATATCGTGAATCACGAATAGCGAGACGAGGGATCGGATTTATAAGCCAAAAAATTGCTCGTCTTTCAGCTCCATAGGTTCTGAATGGGAGATAAAGTGCAAGATGGGAGAATATGAAACTGAGTTATGATTTAGAAGATTCGATTCGGCATTTTCACGTTTAGAAGCCAAAAAGAATACATTTGCGATGAAAGAAAGCTTGGCTCAAAATAAAAGATTTATTCAGGTTTATAAATATATTTGTACTAGCTGGTATATCCATTCTTCCCACGAGTGAATTAAAAAATTAAACAATACATATTGAAGAATAAAGAAGTTTTTCATGAGTTAATTTTACATAAATTGCAAATTAAACACAAAAAAAGTTTTTTGCTTATCTCAATTGAACCAAACCCCCTTCTTTGTTAAATTTAAGTCTGTAGATCTAATAACTGATAAAAAGGATTTCTTTTTATTTATAATGCTTTCTTGTGGGTTAATTTTTGAAAACATCTTCCTAAGCCTGATCGCTTCTCAGCAAAAGTAACACACTGTTTCTCATTTTGTGTAATGAAAGCTTAAAATAGTGCAAATAATTTGTATATCTGGATGTGTAATACATTAATATTACTTTCTGTTGTATTTATTTTATGTTAAATTTGTAATATTCGCAAGCAACGTCGTTCCTCACATTATAATGGCGATTCAATAGAAACATAGTGAAATGTTGGCGATAAAACCAAGTTGACAATATTTGGTTTCCATGTTGGCAACTTGGTGATTGATTGAACCATGCAGAAATTGATATGCTGTAGGGGGTGGATGTGCAACAAAGAAGGTGAGGTAGGGGGTGGACCTGGTGGGAATCTGCAGCAAAGAGGATGCTCAAGAACCTTCTCTGCAAAAATATACATATACATGCCAATTTTCATAGTGATCGGTTGCACGGTGTTGGAGAGATGCGATTTCATGTATACAAACATCCATTTATATAGAGAGAAATTATATTTGACTTTAATCTTTATCTTCAAAGACTATCTGAATATCGTAAAAATTATTCGTTAAATGTCAGCAATAATTAAATTCTAAAAATTTTTTATGTATGGTGTAAATAGCTACTTTTTAATGCGTTATATTATAGGAATATATATAATTATATATGTTGGTAGAAGAGTATACTTGAAAAGGAGTATAACTTTTAAGGTATGCCAATTTAATTTGTAGAAAAAGTATTTAATAGTTTTTAAGATTTTAATAAAAAGAACTGTGTGATGGGTTGGATATTGATACTATATATTACCGTAAAATCCGGCGTTTAACACTGACCGGTGTTTAACGAGGACCCATACTTTCAAGCTGAATTTTTTAATTTTTGGGTATATTCGCCGTATAACATGCACCCCCTTTCTTACAAAGGAAACTGAAATATACGGGTGCAATGCTCTTAGGTTTTGAGGTCCTTTATTCGAGGTATTATCCCAGGAGTTTGAAAAAAGTAGTATACACTTACTTTCAAAAGTTAAGGTATCTGACTACGTTCGGAACCGTGATTTTGCAAAAGCGCGTAAATGGATAATATTTATGATATTTAGCATAACTTAGATTAGACAATGTATATAAAATTTGGTTACGAATAGTATTACAATAAAAAATTATTTAAGTACAATATTTTGACAAAAAATTAACTTAGAATAAACTTTTTTCCAAATCTCCTTATGTAAAAAATGCTTCTATTGTATTAATATTTCGCCTGTATTCAGCTCAGACCTCTGTACAAAGGCTCAACTAGAATTTTTGAAATGCACAATTTGGAAGTCGGTTTATCCATGTTTTACGACAACAGAGGGGAGAAATTTTAAGAAAGTACGCCGATAACTATTTCAAATGGTGGTAACTCTGAAAATAATGTGAATTTTTCAAAAATCATAGTTGAGCCTCTGAACAGAGATCTGAGCTATATACAGGCAAATTATTAATACAATAGAAGTATTTTTTACAAAAGGAGAACATTTGGAAAAAAAGGTTATTCTAAGTTCATTTTTTGCCAAAATAGTGTATTTAAATAATTTTTTTTGTCATAATGTCCTTAAAACAATTTTATACATGTATTCTAATCTAAGTGACACTAAATATCATGAAAATTATACATTTTTGCGCTTTTTTAAAATCCTGGTTCCGAACGTAGTCAGAGACCTTAAGCACGAAGATGTAAAATGCAAAGAAATCAACAAATACTGCTTTGATTGACACAAAATTTGGCAGTAAAGTAGCATATATATTTATACATAAAACAGAATCACTAATTATATACAGAAATGAAAACAATATTAAATTTTTTTTAAGTTATCAGATAATGTCATACTGGAGACTTAAACAGAATTATGTATAAAGTGAAAATAAACAGCTTAAAATGAAAAAAGGACATTAATAGGGTATATGATCCCTCCTCATCTATATGCAAAGTTTACACCTTCTGACCATGCTTGCAATTAGGTGGTCAACCACAGCAGAATTAAGCAATCGCCATTCTTCTCGTAGAGCAGTTTATAGCTCAGTAAGAGTGACTGGAGGTGGGAAACCTGAAGATACAGCACGGCCGAGAGCATTCCAAACATTTTCAATAGGATTAAGGTCGGGCGAATATGCTGACCACGCCATACGCGCAATCCCTTCACTCTCCAGGTAGGCATCTACGATGTCAGCTCTATGGGGACGTGCGTTATCGTCTATTAAAACGAAAGTAATACCAACTGCTACAGCGTACAATCTCACAATGGGTTCTAGGACTTCATCTCAATACCGGGCAGCCGTCACAGAACCCCGTTTAAAGATATGCAGGTCGGTGCGGTATCCTAATGAAATCCCTGCCCACACCATAATGCTTCCACCTCGGAATGCGTGATGTTCGGTGATGTTTTGGGGCTGATTGCGTGTTCCTTGTTTACGCCATATCCTTATACGCTTGTCATCTGGCTCCAGAGAAAATCTTGACTCATCAGTAAACATGACATTGCCCCAGTCAGACACAGTCCAATTGCCATGTTCTTGGCACCTTTTTAATCGTGCCTCTTTTGATTGGTCGAATACACAAACTCGAGATACAGGGGCATACAGTCCATTCATATGTAATCTTCGGCTTACAGTAGTCGCAGATATAGTCTTACCAGTGGACGCTGTAACCATAGATGTCACACGTGTAGAGATCGCTCTGGGATTCCGCATGGCTGCAATAGCAATATATCGATCTTCCTAGGGGGTTGTAACCTTTGGGCGTCCGCCTACGGGCTTTCGGACATTTGTCTGTGTGGTTTGGAATTGTTTCCATAAACGTGAAATTACAGAATGATGAACGCCGAAGAAAAGAGCAACATCTGGGATCGACTGTTCTGCTTCAATGTGGCCCACAGCGCTCAGAATCTTCCATTCGTTTTCTGAAAGTCATAGAAACACGTATGTCTTGAAAACAAATTTTATGAAAGTTTTAAACACCTTCTATCAGCACTTACAATCAACTTCTGTAACCCTACATAAAGCTGTTTTCCTATGAAACTGCCCTTTTTGCATATTTCTTGACATGAAAGCGCGGTTGGCTGTGTGTTGCCTAACATATTTGCATACTTCCTTCTACCTCTGTATCCAATTGTATCCAATTCTGATTGCCTTCCATAAATTAGCATTTTCCTCACCGTGGTTAACTTTTGGAAGTGAGTGTACTTCTAGAACTATAAACCCATTGAGTTCATTAGGTATATAATTTCTAATTTTTTATTCTAATCTGTAGAGAAGTCAATTTTTTATGCTCATCTGTTGTTTTTTTTATTTTTAAAGCTATCATTTTAATACCTGGCGTATAACGCGCACCCGTAAATTTCGAGCTTATTTTTGTGTTAAAAGTGCGCGTTACAGGCCGGATTATACGATATATTAAATAACTGTTTTATAAATTCGATCCTTTAATAATCAGTTGTAAATATATTTTCATTATGATTCAAAAGGTAAAAATTTTTTTTGAATATTAAGTGTAATTTGGTTGCAATATATTTTGATATTTAATAAATAAAATCTATTTACATAATAAAAAAGCACTTTAATAGACATAATGTATAAATAGTAATAATTGAACTCATATTTCCTATAATTTTGATTTAAAATCTAAACGTAATTATATGAATATGTAAATTAAGCATTGATCATTACTAGATAAATTAATTAGATTGGAGCAATACCGCTAAAATAGCTCTTATTATATAATGAAATTTATTAACCTATTTGTATATTAACTCTAAACTAAACTCAGTGGTTCAAAAGCTTATGAGGGCCAAGGCCTACTGGTCAGTCTGACGCGAAACCCAGTCATTTATCGACCCACGTTTTTCTGTTAAACAGATTAAGAAAAAGGAGTGTCAATTATCTTTCATGTTTTTTTAGTTTACAATTTTAATCGACACTTATATTGTTACGTACTTCCGGGTTCGACGATTTTAGGCAAACCAGTCGCAAATAACAAGACAGTTCTTTAAGAGCGATGAGAATTTTGTCGAAAATTCAATCCTTGAAATACAGAATTCAGCAGCAATATTCACAGAATAAATCTCAACAACACTCAGACACAATTATCGGGTGTCTAAAATACACGTATATAAAAGATTATTCACAAGCAATCGCTCGTTCAAAAGCCGAAGTAAGGGAGTAATGACTAATCGCTTCAACATTCAGAGCAATACTATCGGATCGCTTGTCAAAACTAGACTCGTTTCGTCGAGCGTCTCCCTATTTATAGCTCTCACGGACCTTTCTAGAAAAATCCTCTTGCGTCATAGATCGTGAAATTAGTGGATTTCTCCACTAGTTTCCAAAAGAATTCAAAGGGTCCCAAACTCGCGAAAAATGGTCACCATGCTCGGCATTTCGCCAAAATGGTCGCCAAAGTCGCCAACTTGGGTCTATCACCAAGATTTCGCCAAGTTCTCATTGATTCGCCACTATAATTTAAGGGACGAGTTTGCTTGTGAATATTACAATTTTAACGTAAATTAAATACAATTTAGAGTAATATATATAAAGGCATTACACATCCAAATACAAATTATTTGCACTATTTTACACAAAATTTCTAATAATATATATTATGAACAAAAATTGAAATTTATATATATAGGAAAACATTTTCAAAGAATATTTCTCTCCACATCTAGTTATACTGTCATATTTACGCATTTTTTTAAAAATTGGCATCTCATAAAAATAAAAAAAATTACTAAACACAGAAAGATCATCAGAATTTAAGCAATCATATGATAAAATCATTGAAAAAAAAAAATTTTTTTTAATTTTATACAGTGTATTAAATACATTAAATCTCTGTACAAAAATATTTATAACTTTAATATTTATATATACTTCAAAAAGATTTATACTAAAATAGAGCTTCAAGAATTTTTTTTTAACTCTAACCGATGTGCAAATTTATTCTGTGTTTTGAAATGCAGTTCATATATTTGGACTATTTTCTTCCGTTCTGTAAGGTACTAGTATACAAATTATGATGCACTTTTCCACAATATCAATAATATAATTTTTACAAAATACTTTTCAAATTTAAAACTGAGAAACCCAAAGTGGGGAAATTCGAATTACATTTCTGGAAAATAGCCTTATATTAAAATATTCCACATGTCAAGGGAGACATTAAGCCATAATATTAAGCGGAATGAGAGAATTAATTTCAGGAGAAGTATACTTCGAAATGAAACAAGAGAAGTGAATGGAAACGTCAGTAATTCATTTGAAAAGTTGATGGGCTTTTGTAATAAGTGTCTAAGCCATGGATATATTCAGAAACAATGGATATATTTGGAGTTTCAATGAATCGTATTGAATTCCAAGAGTATAATAATAGGGGTTAGAAACTCCTAGTATTGTGAGTGAAACTGTTCCCCGTGAATGGGTACTGCGTTGGATTTTAAAGTAAAATTTCGCTAGGTAAAATTCTTTTCTTATTCATTTGTTCTTTTATTAATCGGAATAATAAAATATGATTGTAGGAAGGATTCCTGGAAAAGAAATTTAGGATCATTATCTTTTCATTTTACTTATAAAAGAATTGAGATACTTTAATTTAAAGTTTGAATACTAATGGTTTTCATCCTCTTGCTTTTAAATAAATATATTGGTTAAGTCGACAGTTGTTAAAAAGTGCAATTCTCGATCATGATTTAAATCTTTAGAATTTCAAGAATGTTTTGTAGATTTGAGTTGAGTTTGGTGTTTTATGGCGCAAGAGCCAGTTTTGGCTATACTGCGCTAAACATTCATAAGTCTGTTGTCTGGACGGGAAAAGAAGAAAAGAAGAAATTGGATGACAAGATGGAGGGTCGAAAATAGAGAAGGATCACTCGGGTACCCCGAGGTCGTGACACCCGTGTTTACCAAAGATAGTAAACCCCTTGGGGAAAGGAAAAGATCACTAGGGTACATCGGGATTGTGACCCCGTACCCACCTAAAGAAGGTGAGTCCCCTGAGGGGTTTGTAGATTTGAAAAAATATATTTCAGGTGAGACAAGAAGACTGAAGACTATCCATAAAAAAGTATCTTGATCCGGAGAAAGCTACAAATTCTCTACATGTTTTCCAATGAGATAGATTGGTAAGATAATGAATCCTCCTAGTCGTTGAAGGGATCTTGAAATTCAAAAGCGTTGTGTATAACAGGGGTGGCGAACCATTATGGATCAACGTGCCATTTTTTCTCAAGAAATACTTAGTGAGGTATAGACGTGCCGTCAAATAATTTTGACTTGTAATTATTGGGAAAATAATAAAACTAAATACTAACAACTCAAAACTCTTCATTTACAACGAAAAAATACATTTTGCACTTTATGGTAGTAAATATTATAAGTGTAATTCAAATCATAAAGTAACATTAGTGTGATTTCTGCTATAGCAGATTAGATGAAAAATGACTTATATTAGGATTGTAAGATATTCCTTTCAGTAGAATGCCTGCTGAATTGGAGTCACATGCCGAACGTTTTCTAAGTGAGTCTTTAATATTATTCATCTGTGGAAATAATGACTCGTAGGCATAGACAGATGAAAATATAGCTAAAATAGCATGTTCCAGCTATTATCAAACAGTTAAATGTATCTGGAATCGAATTCAATGTTTCCAAAATTTCATTACAAGCATTTTAACTTATATTGCTTGTTATTTTTTATGTTTCAATCAATTTCAAGTTTCTCCATTTTTCAACAAATTTTTGAATCCAAATTGAACTAGACTGGAAATCAATTAGTTGCATTTCAAATTTTTCTATATTCAGTCAATCGAATTGCGATAAGTTCAGTTTATTAAATGAAGCCACACATTAGGGTACATAAGAAACTTGAGCGTTTCCGATAATTCTTTGAAAGAGAAAATCTCGCTGAAAAACTGAGACCAATCACTTGCGTTTGATCGTAATACTTTTTACTGAATTTTATTATTTTGAATTAAAATGCAAACCATTTTGATCGATGTTGTGCCCAAAATATTGTGTCACGTGCTATGAATAGCACGCATCCCATTGGTTCGCCATCCCTGGTGTATAATGTTATAGCATGGGTGTGCATCATGTCGAACAGTCACTGATCTGCATGTCTTTGATAAAGATTGTGTGAGTGCTGTAAGACATATTAATGAAATCTTGAAGCCCTAGGTCCGTCCTTTAAGAGATATAAATTCCTCATTTTCTTTTTATAGATGACAATGTTCTTTATAACACATTCTAGTTATATTCTAGTTGAGCCTCTATACAGAGGTTTGAACTATATACAGGCAAAATATTATTATAATAAAAGCATTTTTCAGAAAAGGAGAATATTTTGAAAAAAAAATTATTCCAAGTTAATTTTTTGCCAAAATATTGTATTTAAATAATTTTTTATTGTAATACTATTCTTAAAACAATTTTATATACATTTTCTAATCTAAGTGACACTAAATATCATAAATACTATCCATTTATGCGCTTTTGAAAAATCACGGTTCCAAACGTAGTCGGATATCTTAAAGAATAAATTCACTTTGGAAAAGCTCAATAACTACAAGAAGAGACCATACTCCCTAATAAATTGTTTCTTTTTCCTCCACTTTCTTAGACTACTCAGTGCAGATGAACTGTATACATGATCCTCTGTCTATCGATTGTAATTGTTGCATACTTTTGTAACCTTTGTACATAAACTTATCCAATACTTCTGAGGGTAAGGAAACAAAGGAAAGTTCTTTTAACTTAGAACACAAATTAAAGTATCCGACTATGTTCGGAACCGAGATTTTAAAAAAGCACTTTAATGGATAATTTTCCTGATATTTAGTGTCACTTAGATTAGAATACATGTATAAAAGGGTTTTATAAGAACATTATGACAAAAATTTATTTAAATGCAATATTTTGGCATAAAATTAACTTAGAACTATCTTTTTTCAAAACTTTCTCCTTTTATAAAAAATTCTTCTACTATAATAATATTTTGCTTATATAAAGTATAGAGTCTGAACTAGGAGTTTTGAAAAATTCACATTACTTTCAGAGTTATTACCAATTGAAATAATTATCGGCGTTTTTTTCTTAAAATTTCTCCCTTCTGTTGTATTAAAATATGGACAAACCGAATTTCTATGTTGTATACTTCAAAATTTCTAGTTCGGGCTCTTTTCAGAAGTCTGAGCTATATGCAGGCAAAATATTATTATAGTAGAAGCATTTTTCATAAAAGGAGAATGTTTTGAAAATGGGTCATTCTATGTTCATTTTTCATCAAAATATTATATTAAATAATTTTTTATTGTAATACTATTCTTAAAACAATTTTATATACATTTTCTAATCTAAGTGACACTAAATATCATAAATACTATCCATTTATACGCTTTTGCAAAATCACGGTTCCGAACGTCGTCGGATACCTTAATAAAAATATGTTACGTTCTTAGTAGAATTTACGTTACTTATCCACTTATGTAAAAATTTTAATGGTTTTTAAATGTTCAATGCAAGTTGTTTTACCCAAAGGCTAAATAAAAACTAGTTTTCAAGTATTTATTTGATTTCTAACTAAAGAAGAAATATTCAAATCTTCTTGCTGCCAACACATCGTCAATTTCTTATGAAAATCTTCCATAAAGATTTCTATTTAAAGATTATAGTATTATTTCGTTGAGAATTCTTTTTTTTTTGTTCTGAGGTTTGATTAAACGGTGTGGTGTTATAATGGTAAGAATAATGATAGATCATTTAGAGAAATTTCTTTACTATGGATTATATAAAAAACGGGACACAACACAGAAACAAATATGGATCAATGATTAAACTAGATAAAATTGACATCATTTGCAGTTCTCCCTTTCTACGTTCCCTCATGTTTTTAACATTCTTTCCTCTGGCCTAGCCTTCTTCTCCCCCTTCAAGTCCATCGTACCCGGATCCTCCCAAGCGTGCTCCACTCGTAGCTGTATACCGGATCGTTCGCACAACTGTTGACAAGTGCGAGCGCTAGATCCTTTTAAGTATTAACGACATTTTACAGACAAATATATTGTACTCATGGTATATGCATAAGTTTTTTCCGGGTTTTTTTTGGTAAAGAAAACACGTAATTTTCTAGGGAAATTAATTGTTTTTTTTCAAAATATTTCCCATCGGCTTTTATACATTTCACCCATTTTTCAGGTAATTTATGAATATCATGCCAGAAAAACTACTTGTCTTTTGCGGCAAATCATTCGTCGAGCCGTTTTCCAACTTCTTTGAAATTGCTGAAGGGCTGCTGTGAGAGCTCGTGCCCCATTGATGCGAAAAGGTGATATTCAGATGGCGCCTGGTCTGGGGAGTACAGAGGATGCGGAAGGATGTTCCATCCAAGCGATTTCAAGGAGTCTTTCACTGGTTTTGATGTGTGAGACGGATGTCTTCTGGCCCATTCTGGTCGTCTTTCGTTCAAAGCGTGGTCTCGCCGGGCTTCAAATGTCCACAATACCGCTCTGATTCCACCAGACACAAAGCATGGTTTTCTGGCCGAAGCGATTTGGACTTGGCGTTGAAGAATCGGCTTCGACAGGTGAAAATCGTGGTTTTTTCGAAATAAATCCATTTTTCGTCACCCGTCACAATTCGATACAAAAATAATATTCTTTCTTGGCGTTGAAGCAGCATTTCACAAGTGACTTTGCAATTTTCCATTTGACGTTTGTTCAAATCGTGTGGGACCCATTTGCCCAATTTATTGATCTTCCCCGTTGCTCGTAAACGTCTGCTTAGTATTCCTTGTGACACATTTAATGGTTTTGCCAATTGCTGTTGGGTTTGATTTGGGTCATCATCCAATAACTCCTGTAATTGCTCCTGGAATTGCTTTTGTGGCCTACCAAAACACTCTGTCTTCCCCATTGAAATCGCCACTTTTAAATTGTCGAAACCGTGTCTCACATGTTCTAATCGATGAAATGTGTTCACCATGTTTCTACCGGCAAACGATGACTTTCAACAGCCTTTTTCTTTTGATTAAATAAGAAAGGCAATAAGTGCCACAAATGTTCTTTTTTCAGGCACAAAATTCGAAATGATCACTGAACGATAAAAGAAAGACGTTTTAGTTTTTGGCAGTCTCAAATTGTGTGTGTTTGTAGTTTAATGTCAGATGCACAATATAACGTAGGTATCAAATTAATACATTGCATACTTTTCGCTGGTGCCATTCGGAAAATACTTATACATACACCTAATAATTACATAATGTGCTAAAATATGTTGCAGAGGGACATAAATCAATGTAATCAAATGTTAGAAAAAAAGTAGAACTATTTGGCATTAAAAAAACTTTTAAAAGAAGTTCCAAACTTCCAAATCGTCAAGTCAAAAGAAGGCAACATAACTTGTTTGGAACTACTTTTTGAATCTAACATTCAAGGCAGAAAGCAAGAAAGTATAAGAATGTTAATTGAGTTACCTTCTTCCCCCTGCAAAATAGAATTTCCAAGCAATTAGAATCGTCCTGCAAAAGTTAATTCTCGGCGCACTATATTTCAATTGCTTTGAAAAGAAAACAATTGAATGAAGCTGCGAGAAAAGACGCAAAACTGTTAATCACTGAATCGTACACATTGTTACGGTATGCAAAGGCACTTTTAGACTCAATATTGATACGATAAACTCTGGAACTGGAACAAATTGTGCTCTTAGTAAATCTCCTTCAAATCGTAGGACATATTGTATACAAGAAATACTTCAAAAAGCTTTTGTTATAACAATAATCAATCAGAATATAAAGGCTGTACTTGATGCTGATTACGCTTTCACTCTTTTCAGTGGTTAGTTTATTTATATTTAAGAATCGAGACTACATGACATCTCTTGTTAAATGCAAATTTTCAATGTTTGTAACAAAAAAGTTCCAAGAAACGAGAAATTAAGTGTTTTATTTGATCAAGTAATTGCCTATAAATTATTTTTGCGTTAGAATGATTATATTTTCATTTAAATAGATATATTCAAAGAATAAGCGGAAATATGAAAGAATAATGAAACCGCATAACTAGTATGAAATAGTGCAGAAATTCAATGTAAGTTTGTAAGAAAAGGTTACCTTTGTACCATAGTTTTTATTTGGTGAATTATTTTTGAAATTCGAATTTTGCTGTACTTGAATTTTATAAAATACTCGTGCTTTTTAAAACAGCCTATTAAAGAACATTCCGCCCCTTTTGATTTTTGCTTTATCGGGTAATTTTGTTTTATTATCATCGCGTATTAATTTACTAGAAGCAGTACTTATTTCTAAATTCAATTTAGTTTTCATAATGTTATATCCAATATCGCGGAGAGAATTTTTTACAAGACCTTGCATAATAGGTGCGTGCGTGCGTGCAAGATTTAGTTTCAAAAATTTAATTTTCGTTGTGCCTTCTCAGGGAAAATTAATTGCAGTTCTATTCAAAATTGATTCAAAATAAAAAAAAGTACAAATTTTTAAATTTTTCATTAAGGTATCCGACTACGCTCGGGGAACCGTGATTTTAAAAAAAGCGCATAAATGGATAATTTTCATGATATTTAGTGTCCCTTAGATTATAATACGTGTATAGAATTGTTTTAAGGACATTATGACAAAAAAATTTTATTTAAATACTATATTTTGGCAAAAAATTAACTTAGAATAACCTTTTTTCAAAACATTCTCCTTTTATAAATAATGCTTCTATAATAATAATATTTTGTGTGCTTATATAAAGTAAAGATTTCTCCAGAGAGTCTGAACTAGGAATCTTGAAAAATTCATATTATTTTGAGAGTTACCACCATCTGAAATAATTATTGGCATTTTTTCTTAAAATTGCTCCCCTCAGTTGTCGTAAAATATGGATAAACCCACTTCTAAGTTATATATTTCAAAAATTCTAGTTGAGCCTCTGTAGAGAGGTCTGAGCTATATACAGGTAAAATATTATTATAATAGAAGCATTTTTCACAAAAGAAGAACATTTTGAAAAAAGATTATTCTAAGTTAATTGTTTGCCAAAATATCGTATTTAAATATATTTTTTTATCAAAATGTCCTTAAAACAATTTTATACATGTATTCTAATCTAAATGACACTAAATATCAAGAAAATTATCCATTTATGCGCTTTTGCAAAATCACGGTTCCGAACGTAGTCGGATACCTTAATATATGAATGTAACAAACACAATTTAGTATTTTAATAAAATGTAATGTAAATGTATCTATACATAAATATGATTATGAAAATATATTTATTAATAATTATAAAGATAAAATCAATCAAGTAAATAACTTAAGTTTGTAAACTTTTTATAAAAAAAAATGTTTCCCAAAGCACCTTTGATTTCTTAGAAGCCACAATAAATTTTTTTAAAACTTATTATTACCTAAACATATTGCCTAGAAATACGGAATGGTGAGTAGTTTGAGAATACAGCGCATATTATAAAGCGATTATTAAAATATATCTCTCAATTTACTAATATTTTTTTGCCCTCTGAGAAAGTATCATTTATATATTTATTTTATATAAAATATTATTATGTTGGAAATTTAGATCCAAATTTTGGATACTATTTTTAAATCTTTCTACTTCTAACTCTGCATATATGTAAGAAACTATTACAAATATTCTCAAAATTAATAAGATTAGAATTGTATTTTGCAATTGCTGAATTCGTATACTCTGCCAATTGTTAAGAAATTATTTATTTAAGCATGCTTTAACATGTGTGCTTTGGTTTCATTATATGATGTAATAATATTATTGTGTAAGTCTTTTTACCAACATCTTTTTCAAATATTCTAATGCTGCATCCCCCCAACGAACTATTATTTTCTATTTTCTTCACTAATAATACTTTAAAACCTTCAACACTCGTTTTTCAAAGAGTTTTAAGCATATCCAAATGTTTCTACCTCTTAAATTTTCTTAAAATGAACACAACATTTTTTAAACTTTGAAACAATTATAGATGTAAGTTATTGAATAGCTCATTTACTAACTGATACGGTTTTTCATTATAGTTAACTTTTACTTTTATAATCGTAGAGCCGAAACATTTTTTAGAAGTTATAAAATACAATATATTGAGAAATTTTTTTAAATTTTAGTTTTACACGCTTTTTTTTCATATTTTTTACGTTAGGAATTTTTTTAAATATTAATTATATCCTATTTTGAGAAGAAATTAGTTTTTGATTTTTTTTCTCAAAAATGAACACATTTTATCCTAAAAATTTAGTTTATATTCTATTATATTAAATATTTTTAACATAGATCCGGGCATTCAACTGAATGGAAATTTGTAAAAAAAAAACGAGATAATTTTAGTTTTGTTGCGGCGGGGGTAAGAGACGTATTTTGAATAAAATTATATAAAGCGTGCCATTAACATATTCTGTTTAGCTTAGGATTAACCAGGTATATTTGGTTAAGGTAGTTTTTTTAAAATTAACTCAGAAAGTACAGGAAAAATTCGGCGTATAACGCACATTTTTAACACAAAAATAAAATCAAAATTTAGGAGTGCGAGTTTATACCCCAGGTATATAAAAATGATAGCTTTAAAAACTTTAAAAAAAATTGAGGTGACTATAAAAAAAAATTATATTTCTTCATAGATCGGAATATTGTTTATTTAAAAGAAATGACAAACCTAATGAATCTAAAGGTTTTTATAGCTCTAAAAGTAAACTATATATATTTTTTCAAAATCCAGTGATAATACGTCTAACAAAGGATTTCAGAGCATAACAGCATTGCACGCGTACATTTCAGGTTTCTTTGTAAAATAGGGTGTGCACATTATATGGTGAACATACCTAAATTTTTTTAAAAAAATAGCTTGAAAGTATAGATGTGGGTTATATACTAATATACACCGAATTTTATGGTAAGTAATTTGACACTAATTTCTCAAGAGTTAAATATTAACAAGAGAATATATTAATCAAATATTTTAGAAACATTATTCACTACAAAAATAATTATACAAAAAATTACAGTTTGAAATATTTTGAGACTTTTCTTAAAATAAAATTGATTATAGAACTAAACAGAAATTCTATTTCTGACATCAATGATTTCGTTTATTTTTTCTCTCATTGTAAATCTTGGATTTCATGGTACATTTTACAAGTTTCTCAAAAAATTTTTACATAACATATCAAAACTACTTTGCACATACGATTCTATATACATATTCTCCAAAAACTAAACAGCTTTACTTTTATCTCATCACAAAATACTCTTTCTAGTTTTATGTCATCTTAAGGTGAGCTGAATGCACGAAAACATCCCAACTACTAAACAGTGACTTCAAATGTATAAAGTCATGCATAAAGAAATAAAAAAAATCTAAAAAAGTATTCTAATGGAAAGACAGAACACTAAGAAGCTCGCGCGTAGCGTGTAAGTACCATTTTTTATCACACCTCCTGAACTTTTACGTTATGATAGAAGAAAAAGGAAATGTTACAGGGAGGCAAAATAGAAGTTCTAGAACGCAAAACATTTTGTAAAGCAGTCTGCCCCTAGGCACTTGTCAGTATCGTCTGCCACTGGTATTAGATGAAATGGTCCATGAGTCCACTGTCTGATAAGAGTTTAGCTGGACAGTAAGATAAGAAGGGTGTAACATCAGTCGCAGGTTGCCAGAGAAACCCATGCATTGTTGTTTGCCTCTCCTCACAAAGGAGTATTGCTTTGTATTAGCTGAAAAAGGAAAAGTTTTAAATGACACCAACAGTGTGATGGAATTATTAACAAAGGATATTTGGGCCGCGAAAAATATTTTTTGTCCAATTTTAATGTGAAGAAAAATATATTAAAAAGGAGAAAAATAGTTTGCTTTTGTTCTTTGTAATGTTTAGAAACATTATTCACCCTTCGGCCTTAGGCAGGCTTATTTTTGATGAGGCAAGAAAGGACAGTTCCTTTGTTGTCAACTGCATAGAATAAATGCTTGTCAGGGAGAAAATAATCTTCTATTTTTAGGTAAAAGTAAAGTAAATTAAAAAGTTCTGGATAAAAAGATGCCGATGTATGTTTTAATGTATTTATTATTTGCAATTTTAAAAACTGACAAGTGGGGTGGTAAAAACGTCCGTCTAATGAGGCGACGCTACAGTATGCTTTTTAGCGGAAAAAATATAATGTGCAAGATGTTCAAATTTTAAAAGTTTAATCAATACATTTTAGAAGTTACCGTAGCATTATTGAAATCAACACGATTTGCCAGTTTGTCATTACTTCCAAAATGTCACTACATAAGACACATATTAAATACACGTCGAACAAATTTACAAACTAATCTCATTCCTCTTATTTCATTTCAAAGTATAATACTTTTCTAGAAACTAATTCTCTCATCACGCTTTGTGACTGGCTGAAATATTTCCCATTGATATGTTTCAAAGAAAGTTTGTTATTTCCAAGCAATAGGAATATTTTCACAAATTCATTATTTAAAAATTTGTACTCTTTTTTTTCTGAATTTTAAAAGCATTTTTAATTTTATAAATCAGATTACATAATGGATTAAAAATGTAAAGAAATGGATATAAAAAATATCTTGTGTGTGTGTGTGTTATACGAATATAGTTTCCTACTACGTAACACATTTGTATTTTACACTTTTCTTCTGTAGTATATACAGAAATGTAATACATTCTGTATGTTACCAGGTAAGCTTAAAATTTGCATGTATATTCGAACAGAATGCTAATCAGTAAATAAGACAAACTATAAAAAGTATGTTATTTGCAAATAAAAATAATAACATATAGAAATCAATTAAAAAAGAGCAATCAAAAATTCAAAAGAAAAAAAACTAAAATTCCTAAGAAGTAAAGTTAAAAAATGGAACCAAATAAACAAATGGTGGTTGTATGTGAACTGGAAATTAAAATGACAATAGTATCTGATTGCTTTCTATTATATAACAGAAATTAACTAGTCGTATAAAATAAATTCATTATATAATTTTTAAAGGAAATACCTTCCTACAAATGAAATAATCTTTCATATTTTAAAAAATTGATTAAAATTATAAAGGAGTGTAAAACAAATGCAGCTGATATATTTGATAATTAAGCTGAATGAAAATAAGAAAAGTTTCCTAAGTCTCTATTAAATAAAAGTTTTTCAAATTTTAAACATTCCAAGAGAGTATTTTAAGCTAATTTTAACAAATTTAACTTACTAATAAACATCTTTAAATAAAAGCAATACTATCCCTTTTTTGTAATTTCAGACAAACAATAATTTGTTGCAAAATTTTAAGATACAAAATATAGACTTGTTTTCTTTTTTATAAACGTTTCATCATAGCGTAAAATTTTAATTCATACTGTGAATGTTTATTAATAAAAAAATATGTTAATAAGGAAATGAATGTATATAGATAGAACATTTGTTGCTTGAAAATGCATACCCACACACGCTGAGGATTAAACATATATTTTCTTATCAGTCAACACTAGTAAGAAAGTTTTTTAAAAATTATAAAAGAAAAACTTCAAGAAACACAGGATTCAATATTTATATAAATAGGTCTAAAAATTACAATAAAATACATTTTTATTTCTAATGTGCTGCGAATTGGTGTTTTACCATTGCAAAACTAGTACATTCCCCGGAAGCTGTTATCTCTTTTTAGAGAGGCACCATATAAGGCGGATACCCAACACCGCAAGTAATTTTGACGCCCAGTTTTCTCTCCAGAGGGAGGCACCTGAGCTCTGACGATGCTAACCTATACTACGATTTGATTTTGCTGAAAGCATCCAAGCCAAACAGACACTCTAGGAATCTTTTACATGACGTAAAATCATACGACATGGCCGCTGTCGATTTTCTGCATCATGAAAATCCACCGACTTGGGCCGGGTTCGAACCCACAGCCTCAGGTGCAGAAGATCAGCCACAAATCAACCACGCCACCCAACTGGCCAATAGAATATATTAACTACAGCAGTGTTTCTCAAACTGTGGGGCGCGCCCTCCTTGAGGGGCGTGATAATTCTACAAGGGGGCGCGAGCATATTGAAAAGTTGAAAAGTAAAGATTATTCAAAACATTACTAATTTGCTGAAAGTAAGAGAACAAAATACTTTCTGACATAATAAAATATAAAATACATATTTACACTGATATAATACACCGATAAAGGTATTTGTACTATACAATGTATTTTATCATTAATTTAACAATACTAAGTTAATAACAAGTTTAATAATTACCTGACGTCATGGGCTATTAACACTTATCTTGATGATTTGTACGGTTTATAAAATTAATTCCTTAACTACCGATTAAAAGTTACGTGGTTCGGTCCCCAATGCCACGGTTTTCCACTTAGACGTGCGTATTTTGATGTTTTTGGGGGGGGGGGAGGAAAAAAGGAATAAAAAACCAAAATCCTCTGAAATAAGTAAATCCTTTGCAAAGATTGTCAAGGTTCTTTTATCGCATTCCAAAGCCTTCGGAATAATTTTACGGATAGCAGTGCACAAAAAAGATAGTACTTCGCGGAAAGACGCATATATACGTCCAGAAGATTAATGCTTTGGCTGAGCGAGTTTATATACGTCGGGGGCACATAAGAGGTTAAAGTCATTCTGTAGCTTTAGTATAAAAGTATAGTATTATTGAATTTCTTCAATACAATGTTATTGTATGAAGGGGGGCGCGATGAAAATGATGACTGTGAATATTGGGTCGCGAGTATTGAAAGTTTGAGAAGCACTGAACTACAGCATAAAAAATCTTAATATCTTGAATTTCTTATTTCTTTTGAATGTAATAGGGGCATAACAAGCAGTAAAAGTTAGTTCTTATGAACTGTATTTGGATTGCGTTGGAAATAATTGATTGATTATTAACGTTGCACTGTTTTAACTACACGAGGGCTTTTCGCGACGGACCACGTAATTTTGAACCATGGTCAAGTTACATGGACGACACCTGAGCTGGCATTCCCTTCTCCAACTACCACACAACACCAACGGGAGGACGTTTCAGCTCTCGACAGATTTAACGTGCATCGCTGCCCTACACGGTGGGTCTTTAGTGGCACTAAGGTCGAACTCGTGACAAGACAACCCTCGGGCCGATACCTATACCACCGATACCTACCGCGGCCACGATTGCGTTGGAAAGAAAACGACTAAAGGAAGTTGAGAAAAGTCACAAAACGATTAATCATAGAATCGTATACTTTGTATCAGAATTAATAGGCCATTTCTGCTTTAGTAGAGACAATATCTCCTCAAATTACAATTGGAATAATTTGCGCTGGTAGTAAATCACTTTGAAATCGAAAGAGGTATTGTGTACAAGAAATATTTCAGAAAGCTTTGTTTGATCTAGAGTTATTTCGGTAATCAATCAGCTCATGGGGATTGCAATTAAATTTGGGTACTCTAGCTCTTCTATGGGGCTAATTTATTTGTATTCAAGAATAGAATCAATTGTCATATTATTTAAACCGGATAATATTTAAAGAATGTAAGCTGACAAATTTACAGAAACGAGGAATTTGGTATTTTCAGAATTTTGATCTCTTAAATAGATTTAATTGTACATTAAATATTCGATGCGCTCAAATATATGTTACTCACAAATCCTAAAATATTCATAATTATAGAATTGGTATTATTTTTTCTAATCCTTATTAAATTTTAAGTGTAGTAGTTGTCCGTTGGATAAAATAGTTTGATATATATTAAATCGTGGGCACACAGAGATCTTGTTTCAATTTAAAATTTACTTTTAATAAAGTTATAATTGAGTTAAAACACTTTCCCTATTTAAAGGTACATAGTACGAGATTTACGCAAAAGTTTTTAATTTAAGGATTTTCAAAATTTTTGGGGTTGCCTTCCATGTGTGTATATTATATAAATAGATTTTGTGCTCAAAATTTCATAAAAAGCTAGCCATTTAATTATTTAAGGAAAAAACAAAATTTTTAAAGTGATTTTAAAATGTGCTGCTCCTCCTACAAAAATTTACGAAAACGCATGAAATTGGATTTACAAGTACGTCAAATTATGTATAAAAAAAGTTGGAATGGGTTTTGCGATAACATGTTAGGTATTCGTACAATATTTTTTTTATGAATGCTGATTGAAATTTCCTTACAAAAAATATATATATATAAATTCTGAGTTCAATTACTTTTAAAAGAATAAGTATTGCTTTGATTCAAAAATGCATACCAGGTTTTGTTGCATGTACTATTAGCAATAGGTAAAAGAAAATTCAAAGCATTAGGCACAATAGAAAAAAAGCCTTAGCATTTTAAATGAAGACAAAAACTATAGTTATTTTATATTTCTGAGATAAGTAAGTTTAAAGTTTTGATTTGTGTGTGTGCTCCAAGGGATGTGAATAAAAACGAATGCAAAAGTCATCATAATTCTGCGTTTTTTAAGTTAGGAGCTTTCAAATTTTCTGAGGTTATAGAAAAGAACGTAAAGAATAATTTATGCTAAGAAAATTATATTTGATTTTTTTTACCGATTTTTGTCAATTGAATCGTACTGTGTCCTCTTAAATGTATTAATTTATCATATATGTTTATCGAAGGAGATTTCATATAATTCATTCGCATATTTAAGACATTAATATTGCGTATATATATAT
>BMAV01028204.1:0-121327 GCA_019973955.1 Trichonephila inaurata madagascariensis
GCATGCTTTATCTGGCAAAGTACTCAGAACATGTCTACATTGTTATATATGTGTGTTAATTATGTTTTAAACTATATTACTTTGGTGCTCTCTAAGGCTTTAATCATGTGGGCAGATGTTTATGGAGTTGCCTGTGTTTACGGAACTTGTTTGGTCATACAAGTCTGTATAAAATTTTTCGTTCTTAAAGTTTATCTTCGTGGGTTATTAGAATCGATTGCGGTTTGTATTATCAACCCAAATGTTAAGATATTTGAGTATATTTAAGGGTAAAATAATCTTAGAAGGATTTAATAACTTTTAAAATAATTTACAAACTTGGATAAAATTCTTAATTTTTGGCAGCTGTGGATGTAAACTTTGAAACATCAACTGACATGATTTTAGAAAGGGGAAAAAAAGGTGCATGTGACATGTTACTGCAGAAAAAAATACCTTTTTATACATTTTTTTAATTAACAGAAAATTTCATTTAAGTTATTTAAATACATCTTTTTTTTTATATTTTAGATAATATAATATAATTATATTTTTTTCATTATCGTCACACTCTAATGCAACACAAGTGGCAAAGGTAGCCCAGTGGTCAAAGTCAAGGACTCGTGGTTAGTGTGTCAAGAGTTCAAGCCTAATACCCCTGAAGACCACTGCATAGAGGGGGCCGTTATACGTAATATCTGTCACGACCCACACTTCCTCCCGTTTTGATATGGTGTGGAAATTATGAGGGGGTGATGGTTTAATTATCATCTTCACCCGGCTTGACCATAGTTCAAAATTACGTGGTCCTTCGTCAATAGCCTTCGTGCAGCTTAAAAGTGCGATGTTGAGAGAGTGAATATTAATGTCGCAATGTTAAGCTACGCGAGACCTTTTGGCTATGGACCTGGTAATTTTGAACCATGGTCAAGTGACGATGATGATACCTCTCTTCTAAGCTGGTACTTCCCTCTCCTAACTGCCACACCACACCAACGGGAGGACATTTGAGCTCTCTACAGATTCAACATTCATCGCTCCTTACACGGCTGGTCTTCAGGGGTCCTGAGCTCGAATTCATGACACGCCAGTTACCTTGACGTTAATATAACACTCACTCACTAATGCAACCTGAGGTCGACTTGCGATAGACCTCGTTCGAGTGCTAATTATCTCACTTGTGATGTCAACCCTCTCTGTTAACTTCCAGATCACACTAAGGGGAAAATTTTTAGTTACAGAAGATTTAACATACAACAGACGGCACAAGGACTCGAACTCAATCGCAATGTGACAACGCCTGCAACAAGCTCGGGACCATAACCACTCGGCTACTAGGCCTAGTGGCTTGGGAACGATTCGATTATTTTTATATGGCATGAACTCGGTCCTTCAGTTAAACAAAACACTCTGTTGAGTTCTACTGATAATACTCAGTTAGCTGGAGACCATTTGAAATTATTCATGGACTTCCTATATCTGACAACAAAGAAATTTTCTAATATCACAATGATTAAAATCACTGGAGCAAAAATCACTCGTGACACTCTGTAGGAATATTGTCTTAGAACATTAGGAACCTAAAAGAAATTTAAGCCTCCAGATATCACAGGAAACGAATTCTATCGAAAATGACAGATGTAACATTTATCAGCCCGTCTAAAAATAGCAGGTCTTCAGAACTTGAATGCATGATACGGTGGCCGCGGATCTCCTGACTATAACCACTCAGTTACTGTGGCCAAAGGGCACCATTGGAATTCTGATATAACTCCTAATATACTAAAATAATTACAGTTTTTGACTTATTATAAAACTTTTTTTTTAAAGCCATTTTTAAAATTTTATTTCCCCCGCTTTGCAAAAATTCCGCCTTTCCCAGAGGTGTTTTTTTCTGCCTTCAAAAGACCCAAAGCGGCCGACCCCTTTTTTAAAATGAGGGTCAACCGCTTTTGAGAACCCCACCTGAAAGCAAAAAAATGTGCGGTATTTTTGAAGCATCCCCAGAATGGCAACTCTTAAGTGCAGACCGTTTAGGGGAAAAGGCTTAAGGGGGAATATGGGGGGTCACTTGGATTTGGGGTGTTTATCTAGGCTAAAATTTGGGGGATAACACCCCCTGTTAATTTTGGAAACCTTGTATTTTGATATGTGGTCTTATGTGGTTAAAGTCATGTTTTCTTTTTTTTTTACTTACTTGTTATTGGTTATTTAAATTTTGCAGATGTTTTTAAAAGATTTTCAGATTAACACTTGCATCGCTTGTTTCGTCTTTTTCATTTCGTATTTTCAATTTGTTCGGGTTGAAGCTACAGAAACTTTTATTTTTGGAATTATCTGCTACCGGTCTTTCCGGTCTTAAAGTTGATCTTTCGAATTATCCTGAACAGTATGTCTAAAAGGATGATTTATTTTTTTTTTATTTTTTATTTTTTTTTACTATTTTTTTTAAGATTTGAAATGAAAGGGAAATATGTCTGTGATGCACTAGTGTATTGGTAAAGAATTAATTGTTGAAAATATGAAGTGCACGGTATGCAAGAGTGCTGTGCATTTCATTAAAAAGGATTCGAGCGATGGCTATACCTGGATATGCCGAAAGAAAGGAGGGAATGCACATCTTGTACTTATAGTAAACACAAGGAATACTTATTTATACATATAAGTAGTTTGGTGACCACTTCTGGTCACCCAAAAATTGACTTCATTAAACGACCATCTATTCTGCACTTTAACCCTATTTTGTTTTAAATTAGCGTGGATGCTGAAAGGTATTTCTTGCAAAAAATTACTTTATTTAATGCGTATATGTATATTAAACGAATGCTTCTTTCTATTTAAATGTATCACAACCAGAATTTTTTCACAATCGTAAAATACTTAATAGCTAAATGAAACAAACAGCTAAATAGTAAAAATATGTAGCAAAATCCTTTTTAAAGGTATATTATTCTTCCTCAAATGAGTTGTATCTACTTATAATAAAGTTTGTTTCAATATTAATGTACCTCTGATAATTTTTTTTTTCTTCTGTTAATCTTTGCATAAAAATTTCAGTTTATCGGTATAAATATACAGGTTTTAAACTTCACTTTTCTTATTGAATATAAATTGAGTTTGACTAGATAAAAATAAATTTAATTTTCTGAAAAGCGTGTCTACACAGTACTAATAATCTAGATATCAATATCTTGAAATCCACGCATTTTTCAGGAAGACGATATTTAGATTTTATCTTTCCGTATCAAAATATTTGCCAAATTCTAATGGTTACTCTTCTTTCTTTGATTAGACTAAGAGGTTCCAAAAAAAAGTAGGAATACGCAACTATTTTTCTACTAAAATCTACTTTAACGGCTTAACAGTTTGATTTGTATCTTTTTTTCGTACTGTAAGTAAGGAAAAAAGTATGGATTTTTTAAAAAAAATTTGTTGCATACTTTTTCAAATAGATATACTTTAAAAGAGAGGCGGTTTTATAAAATATTTTCTCAACACATTTTCGAAGCAGAATGGGAAATAAAGAATTTATAAAATAGAATTGAATTTGGTGCTTCGGGTTATTTTCTAATCTTATGTAGAATCTCTTTGATTTGATGTTTCATAAATTTTAGAACAGAAACAAATGTACTATTGCTCTTCCATATGATTTACTTAAAGGTGGTGAACCATATGAAATCGTGATTTATATTTTTTGTTATTAAAATTAATTGAAATATATATTATTTTAAAATTGATGGAAATCAAAAGAAGTTTGGTAAATATAAATATTTTTTATTTGTTTTTACTATGGGGTATATAAAACAAAATTTGACACAGGTTTCTTGAGAAAAGGTAACTCCAAGAATCATAAGACTCAAAAGAAGCACGAAATGAGAAAAATAATAATAAAAAAATACATGCAAAGTCTTACAAAAAGCAACTTTAACAAGAAAACTGTTTATTTGTTACCAATGAGATGAGTATCCTCCTATATGACAGTTTTCATGGGGACTAAAATGCATTTGTCCCATATCTCTCTCTTTTTTGGGAATGGAAAACATTTTTTACAATCTTAAGGTATTTAGGATGACTGAGTTCACCACGAGACCACTTTTGTTCCAAAATATTTTCGACGAACAGGCTACATTTTCCTCCTTGAACGACATAGTGGCTTTCATTTTTGATTTGTACGACTCATTACGATTTATAAATGTATAATAATAGAATAGAATATATATATAAAAAGAAATAATATAATAGAATGTATAAAAAAAGAAATGAGCATCTGCGATATCAATTGAAGGAAGTTGAAACTGATCAAGTCAGAAAAGAAACTGATGAAATAATGGACTGAAATATTTTTTTCATGTTAAAGAATAATAATAATAAAAAATAAACAATTTTTTAACAAAATTAAGTTTATTTTACATTATATAGATGCATAATTGTAATAAAAATCAAAGAAACAAAAACTTTCACAACAGCTTAACGCAATTTTATACAAAATTTAGCGATACCGAAATGTTTACAGACTTTCGTTTTCGTTTTTGTTTTTGACCAGCATTTTTCTTTGCAGTAGTTTGTTTTCCCCAAGAGTTCTTTCTCATTGTGCTCGTAAAAAAATGTTCTAAAACAGAAGGAAAAAAAAGATCGTGAACCAAACTTAGTGATTTCTACTCACACTGCGATGTACTCAGCACCGAATTCCAAAGCCAACAGATGAGAGATGAGAAGTTCTTGTGTGGCGTTTTTATGGGGGGAGTGAAAATAGCTTAGATAAACAAAATTGGATCGTGTCCCAAGCTATTCCGATGGTATTTTAAAGCCAAGTCAGCCTCCTTTTTATGAAAGATGTGAGAAACCACCGCTCTTTCATTTCACACTCCTCTTAAATCTAGCCAGCGCGGCTGGTGTTTTCCGTATTTTGTTCATTCCCAGAAGGGAAATCTTTTAGTGTTAGTTAAGGGATTTTCGTTTCGTGCTAATAGAAAAAAATACATGAAAATACCTAGTAGCTTGTAGGGAACATTGCATTGTTTCGTGTTAGCCGATGTTTTGTTTTAATCCTTTTCGCGTTAAGCGTATTTTAAGGTATTCCGATTGACAATACTCTTAAAGGATCCAACTTCAAAGGAACATACCTGTTTCAATAAAACATTTTACTTTTAAGTATTATACATTAAAATTTTTCATCTCAGATTAATTAATTATTTTTTTAATATGACATTTTTACATAGGAATGTACTTATAATAATTAAAACTTAGTAATTTATTATTTACTTAAATTATAGTTGCTAATTGTAATAGAAAGAATTTTAATTTGGATTAAGAAATAAATTAATTTTTTTATAGTTGCTCTTTTAAAAACGTGCTGACTAAATGAGATAAGTCATTAAGTTTATAAAAAAATATGCTCTTTTAAATTAGAATGCTAATAATTAACTAAGAACTTGGTAATTAAAAGTGAAAATCATAGAGATACAAAAAAGCAATTTTGAATTTCTTATAATATAGTTTCGTCTGGTGATTATAATTAATTTTTCAATTTATTCAATATCGGATTATTTTTTCATAATTAATAATAGAAGCGACAAAATTTATAAAAGAAAAACTAATAATAAATGTAATTGATTTTTAAATCAATTAAAAATTAAATTTAGTTTAGCCTTTTTTAAAAGGAATTGTACAATTTATATAGTTTGGAAGTTTCACAAAGTTCTCGATTAATATTTCAAAATGATTTTAAAATTGAATGTTCTGTTTTTTTCAGTGATAATTTTATTTCGATAAATAATAATTTCAGTGAAAAATTAAAAAAATATATGGTTAACATTTATTCAGCAAAAAATAGGTAAAAAATAACAACTACATCTGATACACACTAGATTCAATGAAAAATTTTGCCTAAATCTAATTTTCTATATCAATTTATTGAACATTATTTTGAAGTGAGATTCATAAGCAGATACGGGAAAAGGAATGTATAAAATAAATTAATTATATTGTTCATTTTCAAGTATTCTAAGTATTCAAATCTATAGCATAATCATGCCAAAAATATATTATATCGCTCTGTGAAATATGTAAATATAACAGAACTAAATGTTTTTTAAAAAATCCGTGTTAATTATATGTATATAATAAGACTAAAATTTGTTTAACTTTATTTAATTGTTTCTCTTTTATGTAACTATTTTATTTAAATTAGTAAAATTACTCAATTTGTATATTTATTAAACATTTCCTTAGCACAGTTGGAAAATTTCCTTTACACCAGGGGTCTCAAACTCAAACTCAAACTTGGATCAAACAAACACGGTGTAACTTTAAGTGGGCCTAAAAAAAATCAATATTCATAGAAACATATGTTTATTCCGAATAACACATTACAATAAACGTATATAAAGGAACAAGAAAAAATTAATGTTTACGTCCTTGCACTTGAAATCTCTTCCCTGCTACTATTTTTCAAACTTCGAGATAAATTTTTATATTTTATTATATATTATTACTAT
Organism: Trichonephila inaurata madagascariensis; assembly: GCA_019973955.1. Lineage (NCBI taxonomy): Eukaryota > Metazoa > Arthropoda > Arachnida > Araneae > Nephilidae > Trichonephila > Trichonephila inaurata. Next base: position 6,477 of record BMAV01028204.1, read on the forward strand.
AGCTTGCATACCAGATCTTCGCACGGATGAATAGAAGAATAAAGAATTAAGCAATAAAGATTGGGGGATAAAGAAGTTTTTATTGAGTTAATTTTCCGTGAATTGCAAATTAAACAAAAAAAAGGAGGGGAGGGGATTTTTGCATATCTCAGCTAAACAAAGAAGTCATATTTGTTAAATTTTAAGTCTGTATGTCTAATAGCTGATAAAAAGGATTCTTTATTATTATTATTATTATTATTTATAACGACCCTGTAGCTCCGTTGTAGGTCGATTTTTGAAAACACCTGCCCAAGCTGATCTCTGCTTAGAAAAAGTAACATATTGTTAAAAATTTTGTGTAATGAATGCTTAAAATAGTGTAAATAATTTATATCTGGATATGTAATCCGTGAATATTACTTTCTTTTGTAGTTATTTTATGTTAAAATTGTAATATTCGCAAGCAACGCCGCTCCTTACATTATAATGGCGATTCAATGAAAATATAACGAAATGTTAGCGATAGAGCCATGCTGGCATCATTTTTGGCGACCATGGTGGTAACTTGGGGGTTCAGATGACACCTCATCCTGTCTATCTACGCCCCTTCAATTGGATTAATTTTGAGTTATAATTCGCAAGTGTATAGTGGGTAAAATAAATTTAACTATCTCTCTCTTTGCGAGTTAAATCTCTTTTGGAATTTTAAATCCCAAGTTGTTGTTTTTCAACAATGAATTTTTAATCAACTGACCTGTACAGTTATACATCTAATAATGATAATGTCACATGCGCCATTTCTAAAACATAAATATACTTATTACTAATACTTATACTTATACTATGTATTGATTTCAATAATAATTCTCGGAAGTAGTTCATGAAACAAACAAGGAATATTGATTAAATTTATGAAGGCTGCTTGCGTAAGAAAGCAAAGAATAACTGCAGTGCATAAATGTATAGATCAAATTGTGTAATAAATTATAAAGTAAATAATTCAGGATGTTTAGGTAAAGTATTTTGTTCCATAATGTATTAACGCAAAATGAAAAATAGCAAATGCATTGTAAGATATTGAAATATATTCTGACCTTTGCCACATGAACTAAAGCTAGTTTATGAGCGATCATTTATTTTTAGCATAATTAACAACATTCTGCAAACTTCAGATGCTTCATTGCGCACTTTGTGTAGATTATGAAGACTGTATTATAGTTAATTAATCTAACGTTATGTACTCTATACAGCCAAGATTGAATTATAATTAATTAACCGTTTAACACAATCAAGATGGGATAGTTAGTAATTTATCAACAATGCAATACGGTCAATAATGAGTGACAACAATTCAATCAATCGAACAATTCAATAAAGCAGTTGGTAAATTTATTCTTATTATAAGTATATAATAAAAACAGAATTTCTTTTTGATTTTAAAAAGACTCGATTAAAAAAAATGGATTATTGGATTTATAATAAAAACAATTATTTATTATCAAAGCGAGAAAGTATTAATCGCTTCTGTCAAATAAAATAAATTGAAATATTTTTATTATTTTTATTTTTACTTTATTTAAATTATTAATTAATTGAACTCTATACAAGAGATCAATGATCAATTTATTTGCTATTTTTACCTCCAAGCCTTTCATGATATTTTCATCCCTTTATTCTGAACAAAGAACAAATCAAAAAGTTCTTATAAGAGCAATGCTATTTCAAGGACAGCCGAATAACACTCAGCAAAATAAAGGAATAAATAAGATATAAATAAAAATTTTGAACACTTTTGTTTTGAAATCAATAAAGACAATACCTTAGCAAAAATTGAAAACAAATACTTCAAAAAAAAAAAAAATAGCGCCTCACTGAAAACCACCAAATTTTGTTCTAAAATTTATTGCCCCAATTAAAGTGAATGCATCCCTAATTAGATCGAAAACTAATCAAAAGAGGATAAAGCTTTAGAACTCTCTTGAAGCAAAAGGTATTTTGCATTTAAATAGACGGCATTTCTTTTGCTATTTAGAACTTTGATTTTCTAAATTTTTTTTACCTCTCTCTTGATATGTTGACCCGGGATGTCAAGATTAGAGCCTTCGGCTTTATCTTTGGACACAAAGTAGAGTTTCTTAAAGAATAAACTAATTAAGATGGCTTTTAGAGGCAGAATTTTAGGCGGTAAGATCAGGTTTTCAGATACATTCAATTATTTTGCCGCTTTTATTTTCCCCTTAAAAATAAAGTGCTAATTACTTCCAAAATAAAATTGGTTTTGATCACGGAAAGTTTTATCGAAAAGCGTTTTTGAATCAATTGAAATTTAAATTCGGTGCATGATAAAAGGCCACGAAAAAGATTAATAACAGATTACAGCTACTATGAACTGGAAGTGCGTCATTAATGAACTCGGTTCCAGATAGCTATATGAAAGATGCCATCACGAATCGCACAAAGCTGACATCCTTTCCACATTAGTTGCTGTCGTTTGTAAATTCCCAATGCAATTTCAATTCTAACAGTTAGGTAATGATGCATTTGCATTTAGACATCTTTCCTCAAAAGAAAATAATAAACGTTCTTTTTTTTTCTTTACTTTTTATTACCATGGGTTCGATTTCAGTCGAAATGAAAAGGCTGTATATAGATTGCCGACCCGCAGTATTTACAACTTATAACTTTAAAGAGATAGCAAAAGTACATTTCTGTTTGAAATAACATAATATAAAAAACATTATTATGTATATAATATTACACAAGAGGGCATTAAAAAAGCAACGACAACATGAAAACGTAACAGCGAATCTTTTGTTGGACAAAAAGGTTTACCTTCTCAATCTAAAAGCCTTCAGCTTATTTTTAAAATATAAATTTCAAGAATGTTCTGAAATCACATGATTTTAAATTTGTGCGTGTTAATTGTTCCAATCTGGTGGCTGATGTAATATTGAGTCACCTCACCTAAAAAAATTGATAAAGTAGCACTTTCTGAACTAAGGGTGCAGTTAAAATTATATTTTTGTTAAACGGGTAAAGAAAAATAATTAGTATCGTGCAAAATCTTGGAGGATACAAGATTAGAATTAGTTGAAGAAAATCCTATCCAAGAGAATATACATGTGTGGGTTTTATAGTATTGCATTGAATAGTGGCGCTAATGTTACCGAGAAAAATCTTTTTATTACTTTTGTATTGTTTCAATTTGTTAAGAGGTGAGGTATGGTAATTTATTGGTTGCTAAAACAATAGCTCCTTGGTGGTTAAATCAGTATTTATTTTAAAATGTCTGACCTATTTATTTATAAGACAAAAAAATCTTCTTAATACTGTGAAAAACTTCAATTTACCGTTGAGCCAATGCAGTATGCTTTGTTTCTATAGCTGAAAAACTGGTTAAATTTAAGAAAACTTTAATTTTTTGAAATTTATGCAATGAATTCTCGAACATATCTTCCAAAGAAGAGTATTAGAAATATGTGACGCAAATAATTGTAAGACAAGAATTTCAATGTTTAACTCAGAAATGAAAATAGTACATAAAGGAAAGTACTTAAATTTCTATCTGATTTACTGTGACTTTGCAGTTGTTGGTGAATCTGCTTCCAAATCAACTTTCTTTTGTATATATATATTTATACTGTAAATAAATTTTCTCTTTCTCCTACAGCAGATTTTTTTATTACAACTAGTAATTATATCTGGTGCAAAGGATTGATTGGTAATAAAACTATTGTAAGCTTTACTTCTTCGAATGAAACAAAGATTAGTTTAAATTATTTTGTTATAGATTGCAATATTTCTGAATCATATATTTTCTATTCCACCCATAATGATCATAAAGCGATCGTAGAATAAATTGTAAATAAATTCCATTAGTTTGTTAATTATTTAACAAATAAATTGAAAATAATTTGTACGTTAATTTACAAATGTCTAAAAAGCAAATAATTATACATTTTGCATTTTAGAAAGAAGTACGATTTAAATTAAGTTTCTAGGTAACAAATAAACATTCGATTCTTTTTCTTTCTTTTCTTAAAAAAAGGCTACTGTTTGTTCTAACTTTCTTGACACATTTTTTTCCAGATTCCCGAGAAGATCCCCGAAGCCTTATGACAACAAGTTTTTCATCATCAATCTTATACTATGGAAAATAAAGCGCCCTTGACAGCAGTAACTACAATAGAAAAAAAAATGGCGAAGGTTTTTTTTTTTTTTGAATAAAAATAGAACGAGTTTAAAGCTTAAAAGAACGTCGGATCTTCGAAGAAACGAGAAATCACTCTACAGAAAGGCAGTCCATGCATGAACGTGTATCGAAACGAAATGAAAATTGAAAAATATTCTTTTTCGTCGTCCTAAGAAATGCCTTCAACGTTGCTGCCATTTTGAAAATCTTATCCTTGCGAAATGTATCGACGATGAGAAGCCGAAGGTATTTATTTCTTTTTCTTTAAGAAAAAAAACTTGTAAGTGTATCGGCGATTATTGGATTCTTCGATGCTGTTTAAAAACCCGTCTTTGATATAAAGATAGAAGAAGTAGTTTAATATTTAAAGAAAAAAAGAACATTTGATTTTTATTGGCACTGAAATGCACTGTTTAGAATAAATGTATGGATTCTTACGAAAATATATTGCTTTCTAGAAACTTCAAACACAACAGCAGTGAACGGTATTTGTATTTTATTTCCCTTTGCTTTATTTGTCAAATATACTTGAGAAGAAAGTGAAATATAAAGTTTCTAAAAAGATAAAAATATACGATATTATCAGGAAATGTAATGAGAAATGGCGAGCATAAAAAACTTTCCGCTAAGTTTTATGCCAAGTTTTGAATTATTTCTTAACATAAAAAAGTATTCGATAAATTCATAAACGTTAAACCTTCTATACAAAATGAAATATGATCTTTAAAACGAAATAATACAAACTTAAAATTGAAGCATGTTCGATTAAGAAATTGAATTAAGGTTCAGTAGTATAGAATTATTGAAATTTATATTTTAACTTTAGATTCTCTGGTTATTGAGAAATAATAAAAGCAATCTGTAATAAAACACACGTTTTATGCATAGAATTCAATAAATGGAATACCTTTAGATTGAATAAATTTAAATTCAAGCAACAATATGAAAACAAATCGTTTGAAGGAATTTCATTTCGAAATAACTTTAATCTCGATTTAAAATTTAAAGCAGATGTTAAGAACAAATTTAAGCGATATGTGTGCACATAGTTTTATGTAATGTTAAAAAAGAAATCATGCAGAAACTCTATTATATATCTCAATAATAATAATAGTAATAAATAGTAAAATATCTTACACGTGTTTACAAAAAGCTGAACTATGTTCCAAAAGTATATTTCCCCCAGTTTTAAAAGCGTTAAAAAAATTTAAAAGTGCAGGCGATTTGGGGTTGCACAAAAACGCTAAAAAATCGTAGACGATTTTATAACTGCTTACGATGCTGATAACTTATTGTAGAACATAGGAAAGTAAAAAATTAAATAATGGAAGGTTATACACACACACATTTTTTTTTCCCACTTTTATACCCGTATGACTATTACGGGCCCATTTTAATTTGATAAAAAACATTTATAATGAATCCATCGTATTTAGATTTGGTATTTTGGTAACGGAATTGTATTGATTAGTTTAAACAGAACAAAATACCATTGAGGCTTTTTGACGAAGAAAAATGTGATTCTTTTAACAATAAACAAACTGTGTTGGTGATGGATAATTGTATAACAATCATTTCATTTCATTGTCAAGTCTCTCCATTTCTACCATCAACAAAGGTCATGGGTTAAAATTGGATTTAGATTAAGAATTCTTTGGTCTTGAAAAATTTATCATTTTTTAGATTACCATGGTCCCATTAAACTTTAAGGGGGGAGTTAGCTTAATGGCCCGGGTATTCAAAATTCAAAGACCTATTAAATTTAGAAATGAAAAACTCTTCCGACAGTCACGTGGTTTTTTTCATTGTAATTTTTGTGACTTGATCTGAAAGGGAAAACGTGAAATATAAAAGGAATGAATTATTTTTGAAAACGAATATCAATAAAAGTTAATCGAAGTAGTTATCTCATTTAAGTCAAAAATTATTCAAATCGTATTATTTTCAATCATGAGCATAAAAACAAACTTTACACTTTTAAATGATTCTTCATTTTGCTTACATTCTTTTTTTTTTTTGGAATGATTTTTTTTTTTTTAAATAAATTTATTTCAGTTTTATTTTTATTCTTTGATTACGCATTGATCAGTTTATGTCGTCAAAACTAAATAAATATTCTAAAAATATGTAACTTCATCAGAAGTATATATTTTATGCATATTTGTCCCTGCAATTAAATCTCTAATAAATATAAAAAATAGGGAAAGATTCTGAACTATTCACATAATAGTCTACTATATTGCAAAATTTAAATTGACGGTTTTAATGCAATCTTGCAGGTATAAGTATTTTTCCCCTCGAAGAGCACTTTTTAGTGAGGGAAAATGTATTGCATTATATTGCATAAGAAAAAATTTTAAGCATGTGTATTGAAAATATATTTCTGTCTGGGTTATTCCTATAATTTTCTCCTTGTAAGTGTTGTTCTAACAGCCTGACACATTCTTGGAAGTTATTGTACTAAAATCTCATTTTATGGTTTTTAATTTTTTTAGTTAAAACATGGAATGCGTAAGTGTTTATAAATTTCAAATTTTAAGGCGTCTTCTAGTTACTAACAGGTATTTTTCACGACTTTTAATAGTGACAGTTGGAAATCACGATAATTTTCTTCGTAATACTTCAGTTTGTTGATATTGCTTTGCATTGCTGGTCTGTTTTTACCTTTCGAGAAGTCTCTTTTCAGTGATATGGAAATGTAAATAAGGGACTATATGTATATATATACACACACAAATCTGGTAAGTTTAACTTAAAAATTAAGTGAATAATAAATAAAAATTAAGTGAATAATAAATAAAAATAGAACGAACTCTTTACTACCACATAAGGATTTTAGTGTGAATAAGACAGTTTAAAGGTAGAGCTAGCACTGATGTAAATAAGAACACAATCATGAAGAGAGGCTGGTGACTCATTGCTGCGGTGATGTCTTTTGTTCTGTTCGATTAGGTACCAAGAGGCCGCCATGTTGAAATGGTGATGCATGAACGATAATAAAGTACTGACATTTAAAGATGACGTCTTCCTCCTTTTACCAGCAGGTCTGGGGCCTGACATATATATATATATATAGAGAGAGAGAGAGAGTGAGAGAATGATCTACCATATAATGGTCAATCATATTACTGGTCGTCAAACATAAAGTTATAGATTTAGTGTTCCACGAAGTTCTTATGTTTGGAGAATGTTGATCTAGGGCAGAGATGGCGAATCAATGACACGCGGCACAATATTTCGTGCACATCACCGATCAAAACGGTTTGCATTTTAGTTCAAATTAACGAAGTTCACATTTAAGTATAACGATTAAACGCGAGTGATTGGTCACGGTGTGACAGAAAGCACACTCGTTTATGTTGTTATTTTCTTGTTTTATTTACCTCGTGGAATGCAATTGCTAATGTTGCGAAGTTTTTCTACGCATAGCATAGTCGGTTTCATTGACACTGCTATATTTTTAAAGTTTATTTACGATTTCTAACCGTTATTTAACATGGCTAGTTCAGCCAAAAGACAATGTGCAAAATAATTAATGTAACAGAGAATTTCAAACTTGGTGGGTAGAAAAATATGGTATGATTAGTAAAGACGACAAAGCGATGTGTGTTTAATGTTCTGAAAATGTTTCACGTAGAACTTCGTCTGTAAAATGGATTCCAGGCACATTTAACTGTTCAAAGAAGCTAGCTCGTGGCATTTTAAGCATATTTTCATTTGGCATGGTCTGCGAGTTATTATTTTCAGAGATAAAAAACATTAAAGACACACGCTAACAAACCGCTCGGCAAATGACTCCAATTAAGCATGCATTCTACTAAATGTTACATCTTACAACAGTGCTTCTCAAAGTTTCAATGTTCGCGACCCAATATTCAATCATAATTTTAGTCGCGCCCCCCTCAAACAATAACAATGTATTGAATTCAATAATATAATTTGATGATAAAACTACGATACAGCTTTAACCTTTTAAGTGCCACTGGAGTATATAAACGTCTCTGTTAACCAAAGCGTCAATTTTCCGGGGCGTATATATACGTCTTTCCAAAGTAAGGCCTTTTCTGGGCACTACTTTCCATAAAATTATTCCGAAGGCTTTGAAATGCAATAAAAGGATTTTTGTCAATGTTTGCAAAGGATTTACTTATTTCAAATTATTTGCTTCTTAATTCCCCCCACTCGATACATGCCATACGCGCGCCTACGTTGAAAATGGTTGACATTGGGAAGCGAATCGCGTAACTTTTAATCGGCAGTTAAGGGATTTTTTTATTATAAACCCTACAAAAATTATCAAGATAAGTGTTGATTTTTGTATGTGATTTTATATTATATTTGACAGAGTCCCATGTGGTCAATGGTAATTATTTAACTTGTTCTTAACTTAGTATTGTTAAATTAATTATAAAAAAACATTGTGTAGCATAATAAGCATAGTTTATAAGTATAATATATCAGTGTAAATTCGTATTTTATTTTTTATATATTATGCCAGAATGTATTTTGTTTATTCACTTTCAGTAAATTAATAATTTTTTAAAATAATATTTTGTATTCGACTTTTCAATATGCTCGCACCCCCCTCGTAGAGTTGTCACGCTCTTCAAGGGGGGCGAGGCAACACAGTTTGAGAAACACTGTCTTACAACCTTACAATGATATTTATCATCTAATCTGCAACAACAGAGGTCACACTAATGTTACTTTATAATTTGAGTTACACATATAACTAAAACATTTAATATACTATGCAGAGTAAAAAGGATTTTTTTCATAGTAAATAGAGTTGTTAGTATTGAGTTTGACTATTTTTCCAATAATCACAAGTCAAAATTATTTGACGGCACGTCTATACCCCACTAAACATTTCTTTAGAAAAAATTGCACGTTGATCTATAAAGGTTCGCCACCCCTGATCTGGGGTCTCGGACGGGGCGAGACAGTAGTACAATACATTAAAAATGGGGAAATACATTAAAACTCAAACTCCTGACATAAATATTGTGAATGGGTTGCAAGCTAAAGGAATCTCATTGTTGCTTGGAATTGGTTCAACTTTTCATGAGGTCTTTCACCAATATTGTATACATATTGAAATGTATACATTATAATATAAAAAATTATATAATATTTGAAAAATTGTCATTTTATACAATCCAATTTGTACTCGTAACATAAATCGAACTTAAAAATATCCATTTTACAATTCTTTAGAAACAAAATAAATAAATAAATAAAAATTTTGATAATAAAATGAAATCAGTGTTAATATTTTTCAGTTTAAAAAATATAGTAATAAATTAAGTTTATGAATGTTCTCTTTCAAAATGTTTTTGAAACACAATAAACATTTGGACAAAAAGTACCCATTAATTTTATATATAACATATAAGAATTTATAAAAACTTTTGCCAAGCAAAAAATCCTAGTTTTATTAAAAAAAAATTGTAGGCAAAACTCTAAATCTTTAATAATTTGAGTAGTATTTTAACTAATATAATGAATTAAAAATAATTTTTTGAATGCTAAAAATATAAGCATAAAAAATGATAAGCACAAATCGTTATCATAATTGTAACCATATTAAATATGGCAAAATATTTATATATGTTTTTTTTAAAAAGAGATTTCTTTTTTGAGTTAGTTATTATTTGTACAATTTTTTACAACTGTATACTCGTATATTTCAATTCGAGGAACACATAGCACGTATAATTTACAGTACCTAAAAATTAAGTGATTAAAATATGTAACATACGCCCTACAATATTTTTTCAACATACTAAGTTCTAAGAAACATACATTGTCTAGTTATAATCGAAGTCAATAAATATATGTTGCTCTAAAATATTTTGTAATAAAATCCCATTGTTTTTTTTGTTCTGTTCATTTTAAATCACAAAATAATAATCTAAACACAAAAAGCTATTTATATAAATAATATACGAAAATTATAATACAGCGCTATAATTGTCAAGTTTCTCAAATTTGTTTTCATTTATCGTTTATTCATGTGTGTGACATCAATTGACGTTCGTTTCGTTTTGAAATACATCGTTTGGCAAGTATATAACGGAGCTCATGAGTGAAATAAAAGTATTAAAATCCATTTTTGCTTTTAATAAAGTTGATTTGATGTTTTAATATACCATTATTATACAGTTTTTTTACCAGTTTCAGCAGTACACTTAATTCAGACAAGATATTAAAAATTCTTTAAAATAGGTGAAAAAGTAAACAATTAAAATAAAGAAAATTTATAAATAAGACTAAGAATGTTTATTATACTTTGTTGTTAATCTGGCAGCTGTCGCGTGGGAAACAGAGTCAACCCAGACTCACGGAATCTTTAAATCTGGGAAAACTGTTTATTTGCTACGAATGCCTTAATATTATCCTACTATATGACAGTCTTCATAGAACGAAAACTGTTTATTTGTTACGAATGCCTTTATAGTATCCTACTATATGACAGTATTGATAGGAGGAAAACCTTTTATTTGTTACGAATGCCTTAATAGTATCCTACTACATGACAGTCTTCATAGGAAGTAAATTGTATTTGTCACATATTTCCCTCTTTTTCTGGGAGTGGCAAATGTTTTTTTAACATCTTAAGGTACTTGTTTTGACTGAGTTCCGCGTGACCACTTTTGTTCCAAAAGTTTTTCTATGAACAGGCTACATGTTTCCCCCGTGAACAACTTAATGATTTTTTAGCTGTATTGTACGATTTATTGCTGTTTATATATGTAAATGAGCAGAATATAAAATAAAAAGTAATGGACATATGTGATCCCTATTGAAAGAAGTTGCAACTGATCAAATAGGGTAAGAACGAGCTGAAATAATGGATACAGTGGCGCACACAAGGGGGTGTCCTGGTGGTCCAGACCCCCCGAAAGCCCTTGATTTTTTTTCCGATTCATTATAATTTTAAGTATATAATACGAAAAATTTAATTAAATATTTGTTTTTAATGATTAATTTTATTAATTAATACTAATTATTTATTCAATAATTAGTTTTTACTGTTTTTGTTCCCCAAAATCGACAAAATCAAAAGGAGCATGATACAAGAATGGTGAACTTTCGACCCTGGACCCCCCTGGTAAACTTCTGTTTGCGCTACTGAATGGATATCTATCATGATAGCGAACTTTAATTTGAGAAGAGTAATGAACATGAAAAATTTCGAATGATGTCTCAAAAACTCCATCAAAAAGATATAAAGCCAAAAGTGCACCACAAGACACACTGCGCCTTGTCAAAAGACATAAGCAAAAAAAAAGTTACTATTTGTAGATCATCAAAGGACAGTAAAACTATGATAACTTGAATAAGATATGTCAGTTTTGCCTGCAAATAACATTCCTGTAATGTGAGAGAAAAGTGTCAGTGACTTGTATCCTTTGTTAAAGTCACGGACATTCGAAACTTTTTGGTTCAGTTTGACTGATATTTTTTCTCAAACTATAAAAAAAAAAAAAACTCAAAAGTCTTTAAAGATAGTTAAGTATATTTCCTTCTAATTAAATTATTCACTAGAATAATGATTTTGTGATACTAGAATAAAGATTGTAAAAATGCCGCAAACAAAATTTATTAATATAATAAAGTGGCAAGTAAATATTTAGAAAAACCAGAATTATGAGCATAAGAATGGGGAATGAAAACACAATACTCTTGTCATCAATCAATGCATTTTTTTAATAATTTAAAAGAACATAAACATTAAAGAATGTAAACATTCTTTATATAAGAATGTAATCATTAATTATAAAGAATGTTTATTTAATAAGCAGCTATATATGTACAAAACTAATGATTGGCAAGTTTACACCCATTTGAATCATATTTAATATTCTTCCAAGAATATAACATTAAATAAGAATTTCTCATTTCATTACTAATGTCTTTAAACTCAGAAATATTAATCGCATTTGAAATAAACTCCGTCTTAAGAAACATTTCACGTCTTTGAAACTCTAAACACTTTGAAATCATAAATTTTCAAAAAACAAAAACCCATTAACTAATGATTCCTTCACAAGGTAATTTTTTTTCTTAAGAAGAAACTGGCAACATTTGCGCCATTAGAGCGAATTTAAATTTCCCCCCAAAAAACCAATTAATTCCGACATAGGGAAAAGGAGGATAGAACAATTCATATTGTCTAAGTCATCATAATGAAAAGAAGTGGAAGGGAACTTTTGAAGGAGCTTCACACAGAGAAAAAAGAAAAAAAACCCTAACTATAAAAAGAAAATCTATAATGGAGCGACTTAATTACACTTCTAATTGAATATCTGAATGGATACAAAAAAACGTAGGCATTAGTAAGAAAGTATATCTGAATCGATTTGTTAGAAAACTTGGGATACACTAACCTTTATTATATGTATATTTTTTCATGCACTTTTTTTTTGTCCGAAACTCTCCAAATACCCAACCACTGCTGATAAAACGCATGTCGCCCAAATTAAAGCAATAACATCGACTCTAAATTATTTCTGAATCATTAGTTTAACGACGGGCTCTTTAAAAACACATTAGCAGGAAATCGCGGAAGCAAAATGTAATTATAACACGTCTCTGTCCTTCGATTTCTCCTCACCCTCCCCTTTTTCGAACAACCCCTTCCCCAGAAGAAGAACACCCTTTCGTTTGAAAAGTTTTCTTTCTTTATTATTATTATTTTTTTAGCTTTATCTTCCTTTTTTTTTAATTATCTTTCCTGCGTCAGACATGTTTTTAATCCCTACGTTTTGTAAAAGTTTTGTCATATTTGTGAATAGGGAATGTTCGAGAGCGTGCATGGGAACTAAGGAATGGGTACTGAAGTGAAGTGCAGTGATTGAGGTTGTACGAAGTTGTCGTTTGTGGCCGATCGAGGGGTTTAGTGGGTGAGCAGATGTTGCCAATGTAAAAAAAGAAACCGAAGAAAAAAGGGGTGTTTGAGTTTTATTTTAAGGGTGGTAAACAAACTAACATCAATGAATTACTCATGTAGGTATCAAGGACAATATGTATTTGTGTGTTTATGTGTAATGAGATATAAAAAAAGAACTCTTTTTTTTGAATTTAAAAAGACTCATTCACAGCAGACAAACAACAAAAATAAATTATTATATTTTACTTATCAGGAATTATGATACTTGTTCTAAAAGTAATATTTTATTGAAACTGAAAGGGAAAGGCATCTTACATCTTACAGGCAACTCAATAGAAAACAACGTAATGTGAACTGAGGAAATGGCTTAAAAATCTCACATATTTTATATATTTAGATCTAATTCAAACATAAGCAATACAAAATAATTTAGCACCGTGAATCGGCTAATAATGTGTGCATGAGGCGTATTCGGAAACTAAGTACCGTTTTGGAAATACTCGTACAAATAATATTTTTTCAGAACAAAATTTATTTTTACATAAAACATCAGTCAGAAACTATTTTTCTACATAGATACCACCATTGTTCCGGCACTTGCATCATCAGAAAACAAACTTGTCTGCACCCTCTTCAAAGAAAGATGCCACCAATGAAGAGATTCACAGCTGAACAGCGGTTGCTGGAAAAATATCACAAAACAATTTTTTTTGCGAACCATCTATTCTTACGAATTTTCTCATACACTTTGTTAACCAAACTCTGATGTTAACAACAGAAAACTCTCAATCCGAGCTTTGTCAGTAACACTGATGCGTCCGTCCAGGGCCGTTTTTAACCTCCCGGCACCCTAGGCACTTCTAATTGTTACGCCTCGCCCCATTATTTCCAGAGCACCCCTCTTGCCAATTTTGTTTTGGGAGGGATTTTCTCTTACATTGTTTTGCTGTTTAGAGACTCATTCCACTATCCATCACCTATTGACGCGTCATGTCCTAAGCCGGAAACCATAAATGAAATGAAAGTGGCATGGTTTGGCCACTCTTTTTCATTTCTTACCTTACGATATCACGGACCACCCACCCTTTTGCAATTAGCGCAGTAAAATAATGAAATCGTTTGCAATTATAGTATAGAGTATGCATTATTGTATGAAGTGTTTTCAACTTGCCAATTATCATTTTACACGTCCTTATTCTTTGTTGAATTACTGTCATTGTACTGGTACAACAAAACGTTTTCTTCAAGAATTGATCACTAAAAAATCATTAATAATATCGATTTCCTTGGTAATATCATTTGGAGTACATAGCAACACCAAACTGTTAAGCTTTTCATTTTCCATAGTAGATCTAATTTCAGACTTTATAGTCTTAAAGGCAGAAATGCTATCCCTCATGATTCGGTAGGCAATAGTACATTCACTGTAATTTTAATTTTTTTGTCGTTTTCCGCCCTCCAACTTTTTGACGTGCCTAGTATGCTTAAGCAGAAAAGCGGTCCTGCGTCCATCATTGAGTTATCGAACACATTTTCTCACCATTCTCACCATATGAAACCTCTGCAAGTTAACGCTGAATTTCAACTGGCATGACACTTTTTGTATTCAAAAAACAGATTATGAGTTGCGTTTTACAGTCGGTGGGATTGGCAATTGTCTTAAGCATTTTGAACGCTTACTGTCCCGTGGAAAACTAACACAATCTATCTGTAATGGTTTCACTGGACTGATGATCAAACAAAGATACTTCTGCGTAAACTTTGAACTGTGATTAACCGCTGTGTTTGTGTTCAAATGAAATGGTACGCGATTTACGAATACGCCTCGTATTTTCTTCTTAATATTAAGGTATTCGACTACGTTCAGAACCATGATTTTGCAAAAGCGTATAAATGGATAATATTTATGATATTTAGTGTCAATTAGATTAGAAAACGTGCATAAAATTGTTTTAAGAATATTATTACAATAAAAAATTATTTAAGAACAATATTTTGACAAAAAATGAACATAGAATGGCCCATTTTCAAAATATTCTCCTTTTGGGAAAAATGCTTCTATTATAATAATATTTTGCTTGTATATAGCTCAGACCTCTGTACAGAGGCTCAACTAGAATTTTTGAAATATATAACTTAGAAGTGGGTTTATCCATATTTTACTACAACAGAGAGAAGAAATTTTAAGAAAAAACGCCAAAAATTATTTCAATTGGTAGTAACTCTGAAAATATTTTGAATTTTTCAAAAATCCTAGTTCAGACTCTCTGGATAAGTCTTTACTTTGAATAAACAAAATATTATTATTATAGAAGCATTTTTTATAAAAGGAGGACATTTGAAAAAAAATTATTCTAAGTTAATTTTTTACCAAAATATTGTATTTAAATAATTGTTTTTGTCATTATGTCCTTAAAACGATTTTATACATGTATTCTAATCTAAGTGGCACCAAATATCATGAAAATTATCCATTTATGCACTTTTTTAAAATCCCGGCTCCGAAAGTAGTCGGATACTTTAACACAGAAAAAAAGAGATTGTAATCTAGATAATACCATGACTTGCATAATCTACTCTATATAATTTTTCTCGAGGTGTTTTAATAACATAGATTGTCCCTATTAACTCGGGAGTGGTTGTTCGGGGCACAGAGTCACCCCAGGCTCACGAAATCTTTAATTCTGGGGAAACAATTTATATGTTAGAAATTACCTTATCAACATACTCCTATATGATAACCTCCATGGGAAATAAAATGTATTTGTCACATATCTCCCTCTTTTTTGGGATGGGGGGTGGCTTTTACCATCTTAAGATACTTGGGATGACTGCGTTCCCCGCAAGACCACTTTTGTTCCAAAATATTTTCTAAGAATAGGCTACATTTTCCCCCTGTAAACGATTTAGTGGATTTGATTGTTTTGCTGAATGACTCATAATGGTTTATAAATGTAAATTAACAGAATAATAAAAAAAAAAGAAATGGGTATCTGTGATCTTCTATTGGATGAAGTTGAAACTGATCAAGTAAGAAAATAACCTGATGAAATAATGGATAATCATGATAGCGAAAGTAAATTTGAGAAAATCGATGAACATGAAACGTTTGAGTTGAAAGGAAAATTTTCAAATGCTACCTAAAAAACTCCATCAAGACAGATATGCAGCCACAAGTGTACCACGAGGTACACTGTGCGCTTTCAAAAAAACACAAGCAAGAAAAAGTTCAGCATGCTATTTGTCGATCATCAAAGACAAAAAAAAAGACTACATTAACTTGAACAAAATATGAGAGTTTTGCGTGCAACTATCATTCCTGTAATGTTAGTGAAAAGTGTCTGTGATGTTTGTGTACTTTATTAAAGGTACGAATATTTGTACGTAATGTAAATGAGCAGAATATAAAATAAAAAAATAATGGACATTTGTGATCCCTATTAAATGAATTTGCAACTGAACAAGTAGGGTAAGAACGAGCGGAAATAATGATAGCGAACCTAAATTTGAGAAAAGCAATGAACATGAAACGTTTGTGTTGAAGGAATAAATTTCGAAGGATGCCTTAAAAACTGCATCAAGAAAGATATAAAGCTAAAAGTGCACCGCAAGACACACTCGCCTTGTCAAAAGACAAGCAAAAATAAATAAATAAAAGTTACTATTTGTCGATCATCAAAGGACATCAAAACTACAATAACGTAAACAATATATGACAGATTTGCTTGCAAATAACATTCCTGTAATATTAGCGAAAAGTGTCTGCGATGTGTGTCCTTCATTAAGGTCACGTACATATGGAACAATTTAGTTCAGTTTGATTAGATCTTTTCTCAAATTATCAAAGAAAAATTTAAAAGTCCTAAAAGGTAGGTAAGTATACTTTTTAAGTAATTTATTCACTGGAATTATGATTTTTAGGGCGTACAATAGAAATAATCATAAAAAATGATTGGGGTAAAATTTTAATCAAGATAAAACATGCTAGCCTAATCTACTCTATATTATTTTTTTTCGACATGTTTAAATAACATAGAATGTCCCAGTTAAAAAAAATGTTAAAGTTAAATATCTACATGAGCAAAAAATATTGACTCTGTTCAAGAATTGATAAAATATTAACTTCTTCAATTAATTGAGTTGCTGTTTTTATCACCACTGAGCACAAAAAAAAAAAAAAAAGATAAAATGATATTAGTTCGAATCAATAACTAAAATCAATATGCATATCAAATTTGTTATTGATCCAATGAACCAAATAAAAAAACATAACATGAATAAACAATATTAATGGAATACCGCATTATACTTGTAGTGTAGGAACAAAAAAATCTAACTACATAAATTTCTTAAGCTATAGTATCGTGAGTAAAAAAATATGATAGTTCATACAGTATCATAGATAAAGTCTTAGAACATGAGACACATGACTACATTAACTATTTTTAACGAAATACGATATAAGATGATACTTATATAAATTACATTAACTATAGCTAACTGTATTTATCTAAGAGGTATATATGCTGTCTAAACTGTAATATTGTCCATCACGAAAGCTTTGAAGTTTTGATTGGGGTTAGTTACTGAGTGTCCTTGAATATATAAAAAATAGTATTTCCACTGAGACAAATATTACTTAAAACCATTCTATGACACAAACAAGATTATTTTATAAGATATTTTATGCATTAAAAGGGTCTAATGGGTGTTAATTTTGTTTCGAAAACTGAAAATATAAACAGTTTTCGATTAGATGCAATTTCTTGACGTTAAAACTAAATATATATATAATATATAATTCAATTCTTTTACATATTATTTATACACGAGTGAGGTTTCAAAAAAGTGTTAAATGTTTAAAATATAATCATAATTTTATAAAAATTTATAAGCATATGAAAATAAGAAATATTTCTGTAAGAAATATTAATTAAATTATATTACGCATGATATTTTTTTAAAATAGTAGCTGTAATTGTGCGAGAAATAAGTTGATATATAAAGTTAAAATATCTTTGATATGTGGTAGCTATTTCTATATAAATAAAATCATAAATTATGTTAAAAAAATAAAAAAATTAAATTACAATTTTCTAAAAAATTTTAATATTTTTAAATTTTTTTTTAAATACAAAAGGTATATAACACTAAAATTAGGCAGGGTCTTAAGGAGTATGGTACATTTTATAATTCTATAAACTTTTATACATGAATTAAGTACATATATCATACAGGTTATACATACACATTTTGGAAAGTAAAATTTACTTAATATTTATTACAGAAATGTTTCTTATTTTCAAATGCGTGTAGTTTTTAAAATTTTTATTATATTTAAACATTTTGCACTTCTTTGAAATATCATTCTTTTATAAATAATGTGTAAAATAATCGATTTTTTTAATTTTAATTACAAAGAATTATATCTGTTTGAAAATTGTTTATATTTTCAGCTCTAGAGACAAAAGTAACACCCCTGAAACCCATAAATAAGATTATTTTATAAACTAAGGTCATATATAAAACAAGGTCCTCTAGAGGTCATAGGGGCTGCATAAATTGATTCCCTTCAAAATAAACTCACAAAAAATAATTGTTTTTTTACAATCTTCTATGTATATGAAAAAAAAAGCTTAAAATTTTTTTTATACGAATCACATGTTAAAGTATGCCTAGATTTATACCTTTTTTAAGCTTTACTTATAAAGTTGACAGCCTGTTTCTTTTCATACCAAAATATGTCTTTTCCGCATCGTTTCTATGCATAAGTAAGTACATGGAAAAAAGGCAAAAAATAGTGTTCATTTACATAAAATACGAAGCCGAAAAACATACTTAATACATTGTAAGATATGATTAATTGAACATAAAAACAGAACAACACGAAAATACAATTATCGGGTCCTTGATTAATGGTCCTAGTATAATCAAAACATTGAATGAATCAACAGGATCGTGACGAACGGTAAAAAGTCATTTATAATCTGGAAAAGCATAAAATTTTCATATATCTAATAGTTAGGAATAGTTAGTGTACATTAATAGTTGACATTATAATGCGATTAGTCCCCGTAACTACATATATATACATCAACGCAGTCATAAACACATTACTAATAAACTAATTTTTGATACATAAGCATACACAATAACAGGAGGAAAATAAAATTATCTATTATTCTTGTAGCAAGGAATATAAAAAATCACTATCTAATTATTCTACACGTTAGCAAAATATTTTGGACGCTTTTTTGAGGCTTTTTGAAGCACATTAATTGAATCAGAAATCTCTGAAAATGATTATTCATAGTGTTGATTTCTCTTCAACTAAATGAGAGATAAGTTGCTAAAATACAGTTTTCAATCAAAATATAGTCTGGATTAAATATAGATCTAGAAATTAAACACATATACTTATAGTATATGTATATCAAAATGCGTGATGGGCAGTCAATTTGATAGGACGACACAAAAATGTTTTTTGAAAGATACTATTAAAATAAGATGACACCTGAGGGTAAAAAGTGGTCAGATTTGCGAAAATAATTATTTGAATGAAAAGTAAAAATATAAGTTTAAGGATTTTCAATCAGCAGAAATAATAATTATTTAAAGGAATTTTTTTTCCTGTCATCTGGTGTCCATTATGTTAAAGATTTCAAAGTTCTAAATGGGTTTTGTTTTCATTACGTTCCATTTCTTGCCAATATATATATATATATATTTCTGTTCAAGCTGCCTCAAGTAAATTGTAATCTTGAAAGTTAAATTGCTTTATGAGAAAATGTTTTACGCGTAATAAAAAATAGTTAATTATATATTTCGATTATTTTGGTAATTTATTTAATAATTATAGAGCTTAAAAATATCATGATTGGTTTTATTTTTGAAAAAAGCATTGTGTATTTAAATATTTTTTTTTCGATTGATAATGCTTTAATAAGAAACAAATACTGAAATAAGACTTGGGGATTTATGAAAACGTTATATTAAAATTTAAAGCACAAAAAAAAATTAATAAAATAAAAAGTGATCTATGCTTTAATTATTAAAAAAAATGTGAATATTTGAAAAAAAATATTACAAGAAGAAAGAGAGAGAGCATACTACAAAAAATCTCAAAATATGTTTGTAATGAATTTTTCATGAAGATATTACAAAAAAAAAAAATTAAGAAAATTTTCATTTCATTATGTGTGTTCGCTTAAAATAAATTGATATTTTATTAGTAACATTACAAATATTAAACTTCGTTCAAGCAAAAATGACACCCACACACACAAACCAATCTTTCATCTTATTTTTATAGAGGTAAACACAACTAACAAAACTGTAACTAATAATTTTGTTTATTATTCTTCATTTATTCATACCAAGAACACACACAATTAGAATTGGCATTAAAAAATTCTACAATTTTTGCAAAGTGTAACACTGTTTATCTAAAGCTACCTTCCCTCTACAATTAAACGACGCCAGATGGCACTTCTTGTACTTTTGAAGGGAAATTCCTTTTTCCATGCAGAAATTCTATTAAGATTACCCACGCACACTTGGTAGGAAAGAGCATTTTTCTTCTTTGTAAGCGTCTATGAGGTGTTCTAAAATGAGTGTTTTGTGTACATTTTGTATCCTATGTTGTATTGTGAACATTGACAAAGTTAATATAATTTGTTTTTGTATATACCTCATAGTCTTTATTTTTCTTACCGAAGATAATAACAAATATGGAGAACCACAAAATGATTATAATTTCCTGAACTGAATTTCAAACTTTTAATTTTTGCCAACTAATACAACACATTTCAACGACCTAACTACAAATAGAACTTGCAACGCAACATTTACGGCATCTCTATCTTATATTAAACAGTATTTATTTACTCTTAACGGTGATATTAAACTATATATCATTAATGTACATACAGTTCTTTTTTAATAACATCTTTTCATTCTACTATATTTACCCCCTTAAGCAGTTAATTTTTTGCCCAGAATATTCCAAAATCAGACCTATTTTTCAATGCATATAACTAAGCATACTACTTAACAGAATGTGAAAATGGAAGAATTTTATTTTAATTTTCAACTATAAAGTTTGCACTCTATTTTTTATTTTATAATTGTGGAACTTAAAACCCCCTAAATGGTTGTTTTATATAAGTACACTCTGCATGCTATTTTCAAATATATTCAAATTTATCTCACACTTACAAAAAAAATTTCATATTTGTACCTCTTATTCGAACGGTTGAGGATTTTGTGTATGACGAGTCCATACATATATGTACAAACAATCTGAAGTATGCTGTAATATTGTTTTGTTTGCATTGGGGATAGATATAGCATCGTCTGGTTTGGATTATCTTTCTATTTGCATTTATTTTCAAGTAACAAATTGCACGACTTGGGAATCCTGTTTGTTATCGAATATTTTCAAAAATCTAGATAATAATTCCTGCCTTCAATAAAAAGTCTCTACCTTCACAAAAACAAAGAAAATCCCGGATGAGAAGTATTTCAGTACCACATGGACAAACTACATCTCTTAAAAACACTAGCACTAATAATATCACCATAAGACAGTGCTTCTCAAACTTTCAATATACATGACCCACTATTCAATCATCATTTTCAACGCGCCCCCCTCCATACAATATTAATATATTGAATTCAATAATACTATACTTTAACACTAAAGCTCCAATACGACCTTAACCTCTTATGTGCCACCGACGTTTATATACGTCTTGCTCAGCCAAAACATTAATTTCCAGGACGTATATATACGTATTTCCGAAGTACGATCTTTTCTGTGCAGTGCTATCCATAAAATTATTCCGAAGGCTTTGGAATACAATAAAAGGACCTTGACAGTGTTTGCGAAGGATTTACTTATTTCAGAGGATTTGCTTATTTATTCCCTTTCTCCTACCTTCCCTAAAAAAACATCAAAATATGCTCGTCTACAGGGAAAACGGTGGCATTTGGGAGCGAATCGCGTAAATTTTAATCGGCAGTTAAGAAATTAATTATAAACCTATGAATTATCAAGATAAGTGTTAATACAAACCCATGGGGTCACTGATAATTATCCAACTTGTTCTTAACTTAGTATTGTTAAATTAATAATAAAATACATTGTACAGTACTGATGCATTTATAAATGTATTATATCAGTGTAGTTGTATATTTTATATTTTATTATATCAGAAAGTATTTTGTTTGTTTACTTTCAGTAAATTAATTTTTTAAATAATCTTTTCTTTTTGAATTTTCAATATGCTCGCGCCCCCCTCGTAGATTTGTTACACGCCTCCCAAGGGGGGCTCGCCCCACAGTTTGATAAACGCTACCATAAGAATTAAAAATATATGCAAATCAAAGATAGAAAGAAGGAAAAATCAGTGCCCGTACAATGTAAGGGCAAGCCGGTTGCGGCTAGCTTTTAGTAGCCTGTACAATGTACGGATAAATTAGTTAAAGGGTTTAATATATATAATAAAGTTATGAAATAATTCTATTTATTCTTTATGGTTCTGATAGAGGTAAACACTATCTCTTTTCAAGAAAGGAAAATTTTTTCATATATATATACATCCAAACTTTTTCTTCTAAAATTTTATATTAGTAACAAAGAATAAATAATCAAACTGATTTTAATTAACACAAACCCTATATTCTGTCTTATAAAGCCTACCAAAGTATCTGGGGAAATTTCCTCACACTGATAAACTAAAATTAAACTGATCAAATAAATGACTTTGTTGTAGCTCCTCTCCCATGAGTCTAAAATAACAATAAAATGAATAAAAGGGCCTTCCAACTGCAGAAACATCTTCCGGGCTAGTTCGATGGTGGTTTTGTTCCTTTCATTCCTTATTTCAACACGCGGGAGAACCGACATTACTGAACTCCTAATTCTGTAGAGACTCTAAACAGCCCTGTACTGGATTAGTTGTTATTTTAGATCCAACTCGAATTGTTTGTAGAGCAATACATGAAATTATAATCATATCTCAAGCAAATCAACAGTAAATATTGGATCTGCGTAGCAATAAATAATCGTAGAAAAAAAGTAATTTCACACAGAAATGGATAGAAAGAGAATAAATAATCCATCAGGCATGGGAATAGGGAATAATAAATCTTTTTTAAGTGTTTACTTTTATGAATATCGCTATATTTGTAATGGGATTAATTATTTATGTAGTAAACTTTTGTTGGAAAGAAAGTTGCAAATAATGGAAAGGTTCCATTGTTTAGGTATTTACATTACGCAACCTGTCTTCTAGCAAAGCGTTCTTTCTGGGTATCAATTCAAGAAAAGAAACAATCATACCATATTTAAAATATGTGGTTCTAGCAATTTAAAATCAAGAATATTAATCCACAACACCCTTAACCCTTGCAGCGTTTCTAGGAGGTCAATTTTCAGAAAATACGTTCTTAGCGGAAGGAACATGCCTGCAAAAATCCAAGTCTGTAGGTCTAACAGTTCCGGATATATCGGGATGAGTGAGTGTGTGAATCAGCGAGTAAGTCGCTTTACTTCTTTATATATGAATAAAATTAATTCACTCACTCATCCCTAGATCTATGGAGCTATTAAGCCAACAGACTTGAAATTTATCTTACAAATGTCTTTTCTGGAGTAAAGATCCTCTAAGAGTGGTTTTACAGAAACATACTAAAGGGTTTTCCGGGGAGTCATAGATAAAAAGAATCTCATTTTTGAACTATTAGACTCTTACAAACTTAAAATTTGGCAAGTATGTTTCTTTTGTTGAGTAGAGATCTACTATAAATGGGTTTTGCGGCAATCGACTCCGAAAGGGGTGGGTTAGGGTAGCGTATATGTACTTCTGGTTTAAAAATTCGTCCTGTGCCCTTCTCTAAACTACCACACCATACTAACTGGAAGACTTTGAGCCGTGACAGATTTATCATTAATCAGCTACCTCTGTAATACTGGCCTTCAGTGTCACGAGGGTTCGAACTAATGGCATGCCAGTCATGAGCTTCTGACCATTATCACTAGATGACCACGACCTGTTATAGGACTAATGTATTAACAATTTATAAACGATACATATTCTTTCAGTATAATGAGATGTCCAGTCAAGTGATTGGGTAATGTCTAGTTATCTCTCTATATTTGTTTAATTAGAACTACAATTATTTCACTAGAGTTGCAATGGGTATTTATGTAATAAGTTTAAAGTAAATAAATTTTTGAAAAATTTCGAAAGATTGTATCGTTTAGGTATTTGCTTCTTCCTGATTTCAAAGCAATTCAGAAGCAATATATGCCAAACCCGCCAACGTAACTGCCCTTAACTGTCGCTGACGTACATAAATATACGTATCACTCAAATGGTGCGTTAAGTGCCACGAGCATATATTAGGTTGGGAAAAAATCATTATTTTTTCGGTAGATGGCTGTAGTGTCGATATCTCGTTTAGTATCGATTAAACAATTTCAAATTTATGCTCGTTGTCAAGGTGACATTTTACACTAAAAAAATTATTTTGCTGTTTTTTGTTTGGTCCATTCAATTGTGAGTTACAGGGTGTTAAAAATAGAAGTCAATAAAGAGAGAATTCGGTACATTTTACAGTTTTTCTTTGATAAAGACGAAAATGCAAGCCAGACGGCTGAAATTCTGAATGGTGTTTATGATGCCGATACTGTAACAGCTAATTACGTGCAATTTTGGTTTCGTCGATTCTGTTCAGGGGTTTTTGATGTTAAAGTTGCCCCGCACCCGTCGTCGAAAATGTTAATACAATCACAGAAATAATCGAAGTTGACCGGCATGTTAGTAGTCGTAGCATCGCCCAGGAGCTAAGGATAGACTATAAAACAGTTTTAAGCCATTTGAGCAAAGTTGGATTCAAAAAGAAGCTCGATGTTTGGGTGCCACACCAAATAACACCAGAAAACATAATAGATCGAATTTTTATCTGCGAAGCCCTGGCCAAATGGAATGAAATCGACCCATTTCTTAAGCGGATGGTGACTGGAGATGAGAAATGGGTCACATACGACAATATTGTGTGAAAACGATCGTGGTCAAAGCGCGGTGAAGCAGCTCAAACGGTGGCCAAAACCAGACTAACATCCAGGAAGGTTCTACTGTGTATTTGGTGGGACTGGAAAGGAATTATTTATTATGATTTGCTTCCGTTGGGCTAAACACTAAATTCAGATATCTACTGTCAACAACTGGACCATTTGAAGCTAGTGACTGACTAGAAACGGCCAGAATTGGTCAACAGAAGAGGTGTTGTGTTCCATCAGGACAACGCCAGGCCACACACGTCTGTAGTGACTCGCCAGAAACTCTGAGAGCTTGATTTGAAAGTTTTAATGCATCCAACATATAGTCCGGACCTGGCACCAAACTTTTACCACATTTTTCTCGCATTGCAAAACTTCCAGAGTGATAAGAAAATGGGATGAAGAGAACATTGTGAAAATCGATTACTCGAGTTTTTCGCCAATAAATGCCAAGGCTTCTATGAGAGAAGCAATATGAAGCTACTTTTTAAATGACAACAAATTCTACAACGAAACGGTATATATTTGACCCAAATCGGACAATCCGAAACATGTTAAATGAAGTTTTGAATTTCATGCAAAAATAATGAATTTCTTTTTTCCCAACCTAATGTATACGTCTTTCCAAAACATGAATCAATATCTTTGCGCTGCTATCAGTAAAACTATTCCGAAGACTTTGAAATGCAATAAAATGATTCTGGTAGTGTTTGAGAAGGATTTATTAAATTCAAATAAAAATTTGCTCCTATTTATGCTTTTTGTTTTCCTTCCAATACATTTCATACGCGTGCACATGCGAAAAACCGTGGAACTGGGTGGCAAATTAGGTAATGCAGTGCTTCTCAAACTTTAAATGCTGGCGCCCCTTATTAATTAATAATGTAGTGAATGCAATAATAATGCACTTTGACGCTTAAGCTATAATACGCGATCTTAATTATAAACCATACAAATAAATAACGTAAGTATTAAATTTTGTATACGTTACTTTTAAGCAAAAAAAAAATAGGATAATTATTATGTTATTTTTCCTTTCTCTAGTTTTTAAATTGAACATATTGCAAAATGCGGTGGCTGTTTGAAACAAAATATAGATATCAGCTAAATATAAAAAAAACCAGAGGGTCAATTTCTAATCAAAGCATTCCTTATAAAACTTTGTTTCCCAAAAAAGCCCAAATTGATAATACTTATTAAATTTGGTTTTCTTAATTTAGTATTAATTAATTATTATAAATACCTGTGCAGCACTGATACTTTAAAAAGTATACCGGCTGAAGTGTCCGCTTTTTGCACAGTTCATTTATAAGAAAATAAAACATTAATAAAATAGCTGAATTGTGGGAGAGTGCAAGGCCGACAATGTTTAAAAATGTAAAATGATTTTTAAAATGATTGCTTCAATTAAAATTGTTCAAGCGAATTGTAATTTTAAGCCTCACAAATTAGATTTATAATTGATGTTAAAAATGAACAAAATTTAAAAATTATATGAAGAAAATTTTTTATTTTTTTT
Organism: Trichonephila inaurata madagascariensis; assembly: GCA_019973955.1. Classification (NCBI taxonomy): domain Eukaryota; kingdom Metazoa; phylum Arthropoda; class Arachnida; order Araneae; family Nephilidae; genus Trichonephila; species Trichonephila inaurata. The sequence continues at coordinate 33,133 of BMAV01028204.1, forward strand.
TAATATTTAAAGCAAAAAGACCAACATGTTTTAACCCGAGGGGGTTTGATGCGAGTTGATTGAGTCACCCCCAACCCAAAAAATATATATATAATTATTTTTTTGTACAGATACAAATCGTGATTCCCGAAATAATTTAATTGAGGAACAAACTTACCTACTTTCCAGAACTTTTCAATTTTTTCTTTTAACAATTAAACGTTTCCCAAAAAACGATTTTGTGATTTGTGTGTCCCCGCACCACTTCCGGGTTAAAAATCTTGGCCAAGTAATCCTTCAAAATGCTCTCCGTGATTTTCCAAATATCATAAAAACCTTTTTCATGGAAAAAGCCAAACAGAAATATAAATAAATTTCTTACAACTTTCCCCAAATGGGAAAAAAACACATAAGAGAGGGGGCATAACCTTACCAATAACTTAGGGTCAAATAGATTATCCGCAAAAAGGGTTACAGCTATAATGTAAATTTCAAAAATAAAAAAACCTGGGGTGAATTTTTATGTTCTTTAAATTTTTCATTCTGGGGCTGAGATTTTTTTTTTTTTTTCCGGAAAAAATAGTAAAAAAACACTTATCATGAGATTAAGAAATAAAATAAAAAATTTTTTTTTTTGGTTTTTTTGGGTCAAAGATAGCTAATTAGGTATTGAAGGTTTTTTTTTTAATACTTTTATATCGCCCATAATTTTAAACAGAGTAAAAATGCATTTTTTCTATGTCTGAAAGTATTTTTTTTTTAATTCATTCCCGTAAATTAATTTTTTTTTTAAATCTTTTTTTCGATATGTTCCGCCCCCTGGGTATCGGCCTCCAGGGGCCCCCATTTTGAGAAAACACGAGGTAATGTTTAATCGTCAGTTAAGGGTTAAAGGGTCATCATAGTAATAAAAATATGTTTTCAAATTAGGTAGCTGTGGCTTCTTATCAACACCTTTATCCAATTTGGTTACAATTACACTTTTAATTCCTTGTGTGTATTACTCCAGCTATTGACTTATTAAATAATGTAAAATGTTAAATATCTTATTCTTCTCAGCTCTTTATAGTCATTCAATAACTTATTTACCGTACAAAACCGACAACTACATTGTTTCCATCACAACTAAATCTTTTTTCTTCACAAACCCTGTCCATCCCGTGGTCAAATGGCGGAAATGAAATTAATCCCGGCAGCATCCTGATCCAATCATAGCTCAGAAGAGATCCTGCAGAACAAATTAATTACTGCGATACATTAAATGTATTCAAATTTACCGAGGGGAGCATTACGAACTTAAAATATAATGTGATCGTATTAAGTAAAGTTACCCAGCCGTAAGTACCACGTAACAATTTAACTGCGCGATTTATATCAATGAATTAGGGCTATACATGCGCTCGACAATGATTTGAGTTAGGGAATCTGACAAATTAGATTAAAGTTTCTGGAGGATCAGTTGGAGGGAAAATTACGCTGGAAATAGAATTTTAAAGGGATTTTACGCAGAAAGAGAGAAAGGCGATGGTGTAAGGAGAAAGTCGGTTGGTTTCCAGAAGGTTTGAGGGTTTCTCTTTAAATTAGGAGGCTAAAAGTTATTGGGAAGGAGTAATTTAGATAATGTATAGATGAAATAGACTAATACATATATGTTATAATTCTGTGAAAGTCAAAAAGTCATTTTAAAATATACGTTGATTTAATTTAATTTAACATTTGAATTAGTTCAAAATTCGAATGCTAGATGTGATTATAAATTATGTACTTAGTTTCACACGGTTTATTTGAAATTTAAATCAGAAGAACTATTTCCATACGCTCATATTAAGCAAAATGAGACCTTTAAATTTTATTAAGATTAGTCTCTTAACTGCCGACGGCTTTCGAATACAATAAAATTACATTAACATTATTTTCAAAGAATTTACTTATTTCAGTATGCGCCTTTTCTTTCCTTCCAATACATTGCATTTATATTCACTCAATGTTCTTTAGAAAATTAGTATAAAATGAAAAAATTCTGTTCTCAAATTTTTAATTTTTAGCTTAGATATCGTTGTAGTGAAGGAAGCTGATTTGGGTTCGAATCCCGGAGTAGGCAAGGAGGCTTGTTAAATGTATAGTGCCATTGCCACATTAAGGCACTAAATATTTGCCTCTCGAAAGGTTGATAGAATGGAAAGGGAGAATGGAAGATTTCTGAGATAATCCGAAAGGGTGTTCTCCCTCAAATTTGGGGTAGAACCCAACCAAAACGTGCTCTCATCTGCATGGTGCTCAAAGCTGCGGATAATGAAAGACGTAAAAAGCTACCCCTTAGCCCCAGTGAATTTCGTAGGCCTCTATCTAACACCGTCAATCAGGTGACATCAGAGAAAACATCAAGATATACACATCATGGCGTTATTAAATCATAATTATTGAAGGAGATTTGTAAATCAAGAAACCAGTTTTCAGTAATTCATCGTTTAAGGCTATTTTCACCATATATACGACAGTGTGAACTTTACGCGGAGCACATTTTCGGAAAGTAAAAATGCTTCAATTTTTATAAAATTTGCGACATTATAACTCACGTACTTGTTTATAATATAGCGTTTTTAAAATTTCAAAATATTTCATTAATAATTAGGTTTTTTTAACATGTAAAGGGATAGCTCATTTAGCATTACAGTATAGGAAAAAAAGGCGAAACAAAACAAAAAATCTGTCAAATCTGATAAAAATGAGTAGCATAAAAAATAACTGATTCTTTACAAAATAGTAAAAGCCAGAATATAATATTAATGTTTGAGTACTTTTATATCTGAAAAAATATTCTGAATTTGCTCCATATTTTTCAACATTAGCCGAAGATACCCTTAAAAACAGTTCTGTTGAGTACTACTATTTATTTACCAAGTGATTTTCTTCCGTGAAATTAAACATGTTATTTTATTTACTGATGTGAGTGCTATATTTTTATAATTTAAAAGTAAATGCATTATGTAATTAGTTTTAGATTTCTATGTATGAAAACAAACCCTTAAAATATTTCTTTATATATACTTTTAAGTTTATTATTTTTCTTCAAAATTAATGTGTAAAATGGTTGCAAGCGTATGAAAATTTTAAAAATTTAACTTTACAAAATACGAATAATATATATATATATATTTCAAATTTGGCAACTGTTTGATATTTTATCATTTCAGACCTAGTACACATTCCCAGGGAACAGGTATCACTTTTCATTGCGGCACCATTTCGGTCTCTCTGACGATGCGAAATTGTACTAGGAATTTAATTTTACTGAGAGCGCACTTAGGTCAAAAAGGTACATTAAGGATTTAACTGTAACATGTCGTATAATCATGCTACATGGATGCTGTCAATTTTCTGCATCATAATAACCCGCCAATTTGGGCAGGTTCGAACCCGCAACATTAGGCATACAAAGGCCAGCGCCAAACCAGCCACGCCACCCAGGCGGTTATGAAAATATATTTGTCCAAAATAATTTCGGCATATATATATTCATGCACTTGTATTTAAAAAAACTCGGATTAATCAAATTATATTTCAATATACAGGGAAATTACAATTCGTGCAATACGAGATACTGTGGGTGTTTGTAACGCAATATTAAATTTAAGTTACAATTCATAAAATTTTAATTTATATTCCTCTTGTATCGGTTTTCAAATGGAATGAATTAATTCAAAATTGTCTTCATAAAAAACATTAAAAAAAAGATTCTGTAAAAAGAAATTGTTAAAATAAATTGTAAAAAAAGCGAATATTTCATTTTTATTTCATTTAAATATCAAATAAAAGCTGAAAATATAACGATATAACAAAACAGTTTCAGTGATGTAAAATACATGAGACAAAATACAAAAGTGCAAATGCCTTTAACCCCAAAATGCATTTTAAAACAGTATCTTATTCAATTACAGACTTTTTACGCGTAATAAAACAATGAAAAATGAAAAAAAATCCAATTTGTGAAAAAGAATATACTCAAGTTATTCATCACCTACCCGTAAATAGAAATGAAATCAAGCTAAAAGTGTCTCTTGAATATAAAGTTTAAGAACTTTATTCATTTTATATTAGCTTAAAGAATTGTAAAAACATGTTTAAAAAATGGAACCGTAGAAAAAAAAATTAATATTCCATTTTTGTAAGCGCTACCACCATTTGAACCAACCTAAAGCAAAACAGAAAAAAACTAATAAAAAATATATTTCCAACTTTTGTATTACAAACACGTTTTTCACTATTCGTATTTTGAAAGGAGGAAAATCAAAAAACAATAACGGGGCCTTTTTAAGTCTTTCCTCAAAAGAAAAAAATAGAGAAAAGAAGGGGACGAAAGAATTATTTTTATTTGACATGTTTAATAAAATTTTTATTTGAAAGACTTAGAATTTTTTAATAAAATACCTTTCAGTGTTTCTACTGGCGAATATTAAGTGTCTCTAGAATTGAATTTTTTTTTTTGAAGCTTTTTCTTTTATTTTTGTTTCTCTTTGAAAAATGAATTCACGTGTGATTCCAGATCTCTCATAAAACTAAATCCTTATTTTTAAAAAAATAAATAAATATTTCTCAAAGTTGATGTATTTATGAACAATACTGTTCTTTTTTTTAAAGAATAACATATTTTTTTTACCAGTATATCATGTATTTGGGCAGAAAATCTGTAAATAAATTATTTCATGCCTGACTAGTTTTGTTTTATGGAAATATTTGCACTCAGAATTGCAGCAAAAAAGAGTATTTTACCATTTCCTAAGCCAAAACATTTAAATTGAAATTGATACATTTAAAAAAAAAGGCAAAAGTCTGTGATTCTCATTTTCTTTGAATAATGTTTTTTAAAAAAATGATTCTAAATCTAATAAAAAGGGATATGTGTTAATAAAAAAACAGGATTCGCAATTTTAAGGTATCCGATTACATTTGGAACCATGATTATGCAAAAGCATACAAACGAATACTTTTTTCTATGTTAAGTGTCACTTAGATTTGAATAGAAGTATAAAATTGTTTTAAGAATATTATTAGAATAAAAAATTATTTAAATGCGATATTTTAACAAAAAAATAAATAAATAAACATAGAACTACCTATTTTAAAAAATTATCCTTTTATAGAAGAAGCTCTTATAATAACAACATTTTGTCTTCCTCAGAACTCTGTACAGAGTCTGAACTAGAATTTTTGAAATGTATAACTTAGAAACTGAGATTTATTCCATTTTCACAAAAAAAAGTATTTCTATTGGTAGTTACACTGAAAAAAAAAATGTGAATTTTTCAAAAATCCTAGTTCAAGGTCTCTGGAGAAGTCTTAGCTATATATTAGCAAAATATTATTAGTACAGATATATTTTTCTTGGAAGAATGTTTTGAAAATAAATACTTTTAAATATACATTTTTTGTCAAATATTTAATTTCAATCATTGTTTTAGCTAAGAAATATTCTTAAAACAATTTTATACGTGTTTTCTAACATAAGTGACATTAAATATTAAATAATAATAATAATAATCGTTTGTACGTTTTGTAAACTCAAGGTTTCGAACGCAGTCGGATAACTTAAAAATGTATATTTCCTTTGAAAATTGAGATATAAAGTAGAGCACGCATCCACGTACACTCACAAATACATATATGCATACATAAACACACTTGCATATCTAGGGTTATTCATTATTCCTTTCAGTGTTTTCAAGCGCTATAATAATTAAGATATCCGACTACTTGCAGCAATTTTTTTTTTAAAAAAGTTGGAGATATGGGGATTTTTTTGTAAATTTTAGATTTATTTAGTACATTTTCAGAAAAAAAAAGACTAAAATTAAGAAGAGAAAGATAAATTATTACTATTAAAATGGGAAAAATGGGTAAATTTGACATAAATTCACATAAAAGGCACCCGCTCTGTACATATAGTAAATGAAAAAAATCTCAATTTTTAATTTTGATGTATTACTCTGGTATTCCTTTTTGAAATGACCTTCATGCTAAGGTATATTATAACATTTACAAAAACTAGAGCACTTTATCTTAGTTATTATATGAAATTGCTTAAAAAAGGTGATTATATTCACATAAAGAACTGTAAATTTTGTAATAAAGCAGTGATCGATAAGTTTGAAGGTTAAAACACTTCTACCGTTATACAGAACATATACAAATCTTTCAGCAAATTATTTTAAAAAGTTTTTGAGCAATCTCTGCACCAGTTTGAGCTTTTCGACAAAACACATTACGAGTAAAACGCATTTTAAAGTTTGACATCTTATGTGAAGTAATGGTTTCTGTTTTTACTAAAAACTTGCAGTTTTTGTTCTAGTGAATGGAAAATAAAAGAGACTTGTTTTTAAACTAATAAGATGGTCTATATAAAACAAAATCATTAAAAAAAATTGGCAAAATTCAAAATTTTAGGGTAGTTATATATATACCTTAAGACGAATACAGCAAAAAAAAGATCGTTTGAAAAAATGCAAAAACAATTCAATTTTTGTTTATACACTTTACAAAGTGTTCTATGAGTGAAACCAGTTCTTGCCTCTCTCTACTTAGCATGGCATTATCAGTATTTATGACAGCACGTGTTATCCTTTCCGTATTATCCGAAAACTTGGTCTTTTACTTAAGACCAGGTTTTTCCTACCCTTTGTCGCATGATTTAGCAGAACTGCATGAAAGGATAACAAGTGGTGTCTGTAAGGCTGATTATATCATGTTGAGAACAGTGTGGTAGGAACTGGACTATATAGTATTGAAGTTTAGTGTTAAAATAAAAGCAAAATGGTTGTATGAGCATGCAATGCAAACAAAGCCATCCGTCTACCTGTCAGTCCAAAGTCTTGCTGACCAGAAAATGAGCCGAGTTCCTGACAAAGCGTACTTCACACGGTTGTACGAGCATGTAACGCAAAGCGTTCTCTAAGTTAATAGTGGTCAAAGTATGCTGAGATCTGCATGATTTTCTGTAGAACCTCAATGGACCTAACAATCTCCAATTCTCTTGATAGTTACCTAATCACGAAGAACACAAGAGGTCTAATTTTTTTTTTAAATTTCTAATGGGGCTGCAGATTACGTTGACCTGTAATATTGACGAGTAAAAATCACTATACTGTCATATAACGATTTCCCATGTCCAGTTTTGAAAGATGTTAATAAGCTTTCTTAATTTTTACATCAGGCATAATGCGACTTTTACAAGAAAAAGCACTGGTAAATGAGAAATCCTTTGAATATGTTTCCTCTTATGCATGCTGCAGATAGTGGTATTTCTAATGTTTTGTTGAATTCATTGAAATAGTAATGAATTGCATGTCGCATCACATTGTACTAATTTATGTTACCTTCCTTATACAGTAATAGTTTTTTTAAATTATGCTGATACATAACTTTTAACGTATTTCACATCAGCTAAAATTTAAAATACTAGCAGGATTTAATGAAAAAACAATTGAATGAAACGCATAAAACTTTGAAATATAGAAACATTAATTCAATGGAAACACTGAATTTTTGACTTAAATTCGTATTTTATAAGTCATAGGAAATAAAATATCTGTTTCGACTTTATCTTTCATCCCCATATTCTAAATCGTAGAAAATATGTGGAGTGAAATTTTAAATTTTAGGGCTTGTAAAATATAAAATCTGCTCCCTGATATATATTTTTTTTCACGCATATGTTTTTCAGTGGTTTAAATGTATTCTGAAACAGAGAAAATTCCAAGAAAGTAAAAGTGAATTTTCAAAGAATTACGAATTTATTTCCATAGGAATTTCACACTTATTTGTGAAATCTTAGATTTTTTAAAAAATGTTAGATGTGTTTACATTTGTACTATTCACTCAAATAAAGCTTATTTGAATTTGAAATAGCATAAATGGTTTTAAATTGAAAGAATTTATATTAAATTTATTTTAAAAAATTATTTCTGAAATACATAACTAATGTTTGGACTCCAATTTAAATTCAGATTTAAATGCAAATGTGAAATATAGATATTTTTTTGTAAGATAAAAATAGATTTGACAAAATGTAAAACATAATCTCGAATAAATGAAAGTAATAACATGTACATAATAAAATATAAATTTAAGTGCATTAACCGGTAAAAATACCATTTATAATTCAAAACAATTGTATATTGCTTAGTTTTACATAACATTTATATTTATTCACATGATTGCACACACATATATATGTGTATGTAGTTGTAATGTGGATCAATAATATAATTATAATCAATATAAGTTTTGTTCGTCAGTAATATAGTATCAGAGGTTTTTGATTAAAAAGTAGTGTTTTATCTTGAATACACTAAATTCTTTCTCTCTCTCTCTTTAATGCAGTGCTTTTCAAAGTTCCAATATTAACGACCAAATATTTAATCATAATTTTCATCACCTCCCCTCATACAATAACAATGTACTGAATTCAATAATACTGTACTTTGACGCTAAAACTACAATACGATTTTAACATCTGAAGTGCCACTAACACATATAAACGTCTCGTGCAGTCAAAGCGTTAATTTCCCCGGACGTATATACACGTCTTACTGAAATACGATATTTTCTGTGCATTGCCATTCATAAAATTATTTAGAAGACTTTGGAATGCAACAAAATGACCTCGACACAGTGTTTGAAAGGATTTACTTATTTCGGAGGATTAGCTATTTATTCCTTTTCTCTCCCCTCCTCCCCAAAACATCTCATGCGTGGTCCAACGTGGAAAACGTTTGGCATTGAGAAGCGAATTGCAAAAGCTTTTAATCGGTAGTTCAGAGATTATTTATAAACCATAAAAAAATAATAATAAAAATAAAAATAAACATCAAGATAGGTGTTAATTTTTGTATATAATTTGATATATGACAATCCCATGGGGTCACTGTTCTTACCATAATATTGTTCTTATCTTAATATTGTTAAATTAATTATCAAATACAATCTATACCACTGGTACATTTATACGTGTAATATATTAGTGTAAATGAGCATTTTATTTTTTATTATGTCAGAATGTATTTTATTTTGTTTCAGTAAATTAACAATTTTTTAATTCTTTTATTTTTGACTTTTCAATATGCTCGCTCCCCCTCGTAGAGTTGTCACTCCCCCAAGGGGGGCGCGCCCCACTGTTTTAGAAACGTTGCTTTAATGTATTAGGATGACTTTAATCCAAATATCAGCAAGGTTAGAAAATAGATATTTGGAAATCACTGAAATCACTTATAAATTGAAATGACTACTTTTATAAGATTCCGTTCAAAAAAATATTAGCTTACGCCATTTTTATGCTTTATTACAAAACCACTTTTTAAAGTCGTATCAAATGCAACTTATTTTTAGAGTGAGAGCAGCCCTCATTACAAAATTTACCAATTCAAAAACCATTCCAAGAACAGCTCATTGCAATGCAATTCGTAGATCTCAGGTTATACCAGGTACTTAGAAATAATTATTCCCGTTTTAGGGAAAAGAAAAAAAAATATTCTGGCGTGAGGCACGGCTAAAATAAAAGGGAACTAAATTATTGCGCCTTTCACATTTCCTGTGTGCATGTTGCTGTTCCCCAGTCAGAGGGAAAGCGGTTGCAAATCAAACCACGTGAGGGTTGCGTGAGGTGCGTCGTTGGGTGGGGCACCGAGTCCTAGCCCTTATCAGGCATTAAATGTTGACCACATGTGACGTCACATTTTATATCGCATCCCCTTTAGAAGTGCCGTCACGTGCAGATATCTTGAACGGGCTAGATTTCTGGACGCAATCTGGTCATAGGTTCCTGTGTGTAGTTCAAGCTTACATTAAGTATTCAGTGTGTATGGAAAAGAAAAGGGTTTTATAGGCATCTAATGACTTAATAACGTATTGATGTTGTTACAGGATCTCTGGAACTAACTAGCCAGAAAATTGTGGCACCCAACGGAATTGGTGGTATTAGAATGTTTTAGAAGTTAAAAGTGCCCCAGGGAGCCTGGGTCAGTTTTAAAGAGTTGATAAAATATGGAAATTGTTTGAGGTAGACGTCTGGCTTGTTTGGTTTGAGTTTTAGAGGGAGTTTTGGGAGAAAGTGTCTAAATAATGAATCATTGGGTAATTTTCTGATAATATTCAGATGGGATGGTATTAAACGAAAGATTGGAACTGCAGATTTTTTGTAACTAAGACGGAATAATTTGCTGACATGCGATTAAATACTGGAATTCTATTTCTGTTACTGAAAAGGCAGCAGAAATCATATAATTAGTCCTTTAAAATATGTAAAATCGAATGTGTCTTATATATAAATTATAATTTCAGTAATATTGCAAGCAAAAAAGAATATATATCTATTTGAGGTAGTTTACTTAGGGTTTTGAAAAATGTCACCTGATCTTAAAACAATTCGAAGCAAAAAACAAACTTTAATAACATATTTTACTTGTTTGCAATAAAAAAGTTATTGCCAGATTCTGGACCCAAATGCAGATTCAGAGTATGTGAATGGCTGAAATGTAGCCCTTCACAAAAGTATAAAATAATAGAAATAAAAAATTAAAAAGAGAGTTTACATACTACCATAACTTTAGTGACACTAGTTGGGTTAAGTCCTAGGAGAGCCCACACCCTTGGCGCAAATTATTTTGGGTTGGCGATAATTGTGCCATCTTGGTAACCCTACTTTGAAACACTATATATGGTAAACCTATTTCTGGAAATCTCGTATTTTGTCGGCTGGGATTTCGAATTTCATTTTGTTATTGGGAACCGGGCTGGAATGGTTGATGTGTGTAAAGGAATATATCTTTAGAATTTTTACTTTGTTGATCCGAAAGGTTAGAAAGAATTGATTGAATGTTGTATGAAGGAAGGATTTATGTTAGAGTTATGAATGTCCTAAATGTAACGATTGGACATGATTAAACAATGGTCGACAATAAAACGCTTCTTCGAAATTGCACCAGCATGCGAAGAGTATGTTCGATCATACCTAGCAGAATAAAATGGCGGCGTTCATAATGATCATTCACTTAGCGATGATACCTTCAAGACTTTTTAAAATCAGTCGTTACGCTGTACCTCCACTCGAGAAAATATCAGCAGTAAGAAAATAAGTGCTGTTTTTATATATATATATTTTTTTTTTTATCTTAAATGCTTTTCTGTATTGTTTACATATTATTTCATTACGCATCCACCTTATCTCTCTGTATTCACTTGCCGCCATTGTCGGTTTCGCTTGGCGCCATCTCGTTCTGGCTTGGCGCTTTTTTCGTTTTGTCGCCAAGGGTGTGGGCTCTCCTAGGATTTTACCCACTAGTTGTATATGAATTAAATAGTTATAAGTAATTTATCTAATATTAGAATATGGGCGTAACTATAACTAAGAAAATCATAAATTTATAGTTATAAATTATTATTATTCTAAGGAATTTTAATTCTTACTATTTAGAATTGCTTTATTCCAATAACTATTAATAAAATTAACTGGATATTTCTGATTTAAGCAATATTTAGTAAATTGTTTAAAATATTTATCTGATATATATATATATATATATATATTAAATACATTCTCTCCTCCACTCCCACATCTATACATGGGTATATGTTTGTATGAATGATATATTTACCTTTTTTTAAAACATGCTATAAGACTTATTTAATATAGATTTTTCTTTTTGAAACTTTGCATTAATATAGAAATAATTGGCAATAAGAAAATTTAAAAGTCTTCAAAATCAGAGCTTGAGCAGATTTGTTATTTTTCCACTGTTTTTTTTTTTGTTAAAAGTGAAATCTTCGAGAATATTTCGAAAGAAAATCATAAAATTTTTGTTCTTATTTCTGGAAAGACTTGACATTATAGTGTAAAAAAAAAAACATTTTATTCCTCAGTGGAATTTACTTCTTTTTTATGTCTCGCAGAAAATAAGTACACGTATCTCGGAACATAATCCTTTTGAAATGAAGCACAATCCTATTAAGAGTAATTATCTTTAAACAAACTCAATAACATTGTCTTTCACAATTTTCTTCATCAGGTTCCATCGTGACAATATTTTCGCTTAATAAGATTGCCCTATCAGCTTACATGAAAGAAGATTAGTCCTTCTTCAACTATTAAATTCTATTATTGCCATCGTCTAGTACCCTTCTTTATTTCAGCTTTTAGCATGTGCAGGGAGTATTTCTAGAAATAACGTTCATAGATATTAAACAAATTTATTTAAATTTAATGTATTTCCAGGAACATATCTTTTATGTTATGTCAGGTATTTTCTTCAAAATAGTTTGTAATACTCTGGTGACATTTTAATTCAAATAATTTCTTCATTGTACTAGTTAATATCTATATATTACATACTTACATAATTCATTTTGTCCAATGTCTTATTTATTTTACGGTAATGTATTTCTAAGTTATCTCTAGCTACTGAAAACAAATGCATAATTTTGCAATGGGGAATGAGTATTAAAATAATGGATGTATTCTGAGGTAAAAAGGAAAGGAAATAAATATATTGAATGATATTATTTTACAGAGAATTGAGACATATAGCGAAAATCAATTAACACGAAACTAAAAGAACTGAAATATTTTTTCGTGTAAAGAGAATTTCGTGTGTTAAAGAATATTGCATAAAAAAAACCCATGTATCGACAAAGTTAAGTTTATTAGAGTTTATTCTACTTACGTACGTATGTATATATGCATGCATTTAATAAAAGTCACTGAAACAAAAACATTTTTAAGAATTTAAAGAAATTTATTTCAATTTTTTTTAAAGTTTTTTGAAAAAAAAAACATCTATTGAGTTTATGGAAAATAATTTTATATTTTTCATTGCATTGTCTTTTTTAGCATTAAACTGTGAACAAGTTAGTGGATGTCGGTCATTTTGTAGTTCAATTTTGGAATGTATTTCTAAATAACTGAACATACTTTTCATAATGTTCCTCATTTTGGATGACGTGGAACAGGAACTGCGTTTTTCATTTCATTTTCGGCATCAGTGTTATTTTTCGAGCTTTAAACAAACTCAAAATGTCTTTGTCTGCCATAATTGGGCCACAGTACACATTATCATCATGTATTGCAACGAACTCTTTGGATGATACAGTAGGACAGTCCAATCCAGCTGGTGTTTTCCTTATTTTGTTCATTACAAAAGAGAAATCTTCTCGCGTTAAGCGATTTTCGTTTTGTGTTAACAGAAAAAATGCATGCAAATACATAGTAGTTTGTTGGGAACGCTGTATTATTTCGTGTAAACCGATATTTCGTTTTAAGCGTTTTCGTGTTAAATGTATTTCATTGTATTTACTTGAATACGAATCAGTCATCTTAAAAACATGACTTGATCTCAAATAATATCTAAGGCAGAGGTACCCAAACATTTTTGTCCCATTGACCCCTTGCCATGTTTTCTAGTTTGTGGTAGACCCCTGCTTATATATAGTATTGAATTTTTGCAAATTGATCAACTTAAATGTCTTTTTGACTGCTGGTATAGAGCAACTTTAAAAGATTTAATTTTTAACTGTAGTGAAATAAAGTGATTAAAATTTAAGAAACACATGCTAATCAATTAAATAAAAATTTAATTAATTTAATTAATATATAAAACAACTGAACAGCAAACAAATGATTTGATTGGAAGGGATGAATCTGGTGCTTCAGTAACTAATTTTTAACATTTGGTGCCATTCTTGAAAGGTTTAACTCTAAAACTCCTTCATGAGTTGTGTCCGGTCTTTTTAGATTGAGACTCCTTGGTGAGTAGTGTCCAGTCTTTTCTCTCTCTCTTTTTTAAATTGGCAACCACTCTGAAACTCTTTCTCATTACGAAAAGCAATTAGAAACTTTCTCAAGATATTTCATAATTCGGGATAAATAACAGGTATAGCACTGGATTGATGATAATTGTTTTAATAACCTCGGTTATTCTACCACTTTGTAACTGCAAATTAAACTCATAAAATTTAGTAAATAAATCTATTAAATAGATAAGATCTGGTTTCTACTAGATTTAATTTTTTTAAAAATTGAAGTCCTTATCTGGTTTAATGTGAGCCACTATCGTAGACCCCCATTCACCTTTCATGGACCCCCGAATTATTTTGTTGCTGGCGTGGACCCCTTGCAGGTCATCATAGACCCCTCGGTGTCTATATATACCACTTTGGGAATCACTGATCTAAGGCATCATATGAAGTAATAAGATTCAGGTGGTAACAAATTTCAGGTGTTTTTATCTGTCATTTAAAATAAAGATATGCAAGTGATTCATTTATATAATAAGTTCACACTCAATTAGTTTTTCCGTTTCAACTCTGAAAGTGCACTAAAAGGAGAAAACTAAATAACAATGACACACAAGTTTGTTTTTCTTTTGAAAAACAAGAAACTGTCCCATTTTCGACCAGGCGGGAATTAAAGGATTTAACCTGTTTAATTAAACTTATCGAACATTTTCGTAAAAATAAAGGAATAACTACTCAAGAAGAAAGCAATATGGTCTGGCTTGTACTAAAATAAAATATCAGTATATTATATATATGTATAACCAAACACAGATCAATTTGTGTTATTATAATTGCCTACTAAATTTTAAGAAAAATACACGGGAAGAGAACTTAATCACAAGAATAATATTCCATCAAAGGTGTAAGTATTGAAATGGGACTTAAATGTAAGCAAATGTTAAACAATTTTGAATTTGAAGCAAATACAAGAAAAAATCAATAAATATGATTTAAGAACAAAAAAATATTTGTTTTCAAATAAATAAATTTGGAATGAAATTAAAAACTATAGCATTATTTGAAATACATAATATAGAAAAAAAAAAAAAATTAATTAATAGTATAATATACTTAAAATGATTGATAAATTAATACTGAAATTTATATCACTATGTTCACACCTGCTTTTGTTAGTAATGAACTTAATTTTTTAGAATTATTTCGTGCAAATTATTGCAAAAAATATTTTAGAAAACAGTAGTACTTTTGTTATCAGCTATTCTTATATAAATGCACTTATGCATATATATATATGCGTGCGTGCGTGTGTTTCTGCAGTTAAAAGATCTGACTTATGAGTCAACCTGCTCAAATATTTTTAATCTGTGTCCTTAGAATATGTTTTGATTAATATAATTTTGGGGAAAAAGTGAAAATATCGAAAGTATCTGAAAACCTTTGCGAAATTGGAAAATTGGAGCCATACTCATAGTGTTGAAATTAAATTGAACCAAATATTAGATTTATTAAACATTCACAGTATTTATCAAAAAAGAACAAAACATTTTTATAACAATTGTTTGCTCGAATGAAAATAGTTAACATTTTCAATAGTTCTGGGATCACTCTACGGTACGATCTATTTAATTTAATCCGGATTCCAGAGGTCCCTCTTTCTGATTCTACATCCCACACAGCTATTAAAATTTAATCGAAACCCCCCAAACAGCTCCCACAACACACAAAATCGATCACCTCTCTTCCGAAATTATGATTGACTCCAGAAATTATCTCTCTTCTAATTCACGCAGCTTCCTTCAGAACAAAGAAGCTGGCTCTGAGCGCACACTTGATTCTGATGGCTCTTCCATTAGTTATCCTGCATGCCTCGAGTATGACAAAGGATTGTGCAAAATGACTAGCCAACTGGAATAATGGACAGCCTCAGTCCTAGGGTACATTCGGTAGATAATGTCCTAAGCATTATCCAGGGACCCTAGGGAGCCATGCTTTTACCTTGACAGATTATGCCTCTCACCTATAAGATTAAGTGAGAAAATGATTCCTGAGGAAGTGGGCTTCTGGCTACTTGGCGACTTTTTTTCTTCCTCCATTCAGGTTTTTTTTGGTCCCCGTATTCGTTTTTTCTTAGTGATTAAAAGTCTTTGGGAAGTTTTCGGTTTGATATAGCTTTCTTTTATGTAAAGTCGTTTAAGTAAATGTGCAATTTCTTTAAGGTCCTTATTTTTTTTGTTTGTGTTTTTTGATAGGAGGAATTGTGTTGGCGTGAGTTTTGAGATGAATTATGCATATTTTGCTTTGGTAACAATATTTGAAAGAAAATGGTGCGCAGCTTTATGCAGAGGTTTATTTTGGAACCTGGAAGATTGATGTTTTGTAATGGCTGTGCTTTAATGGGGTGATTTATATTGTGAAAGATTAATCGGCACATTTTTAAAAGGTAAGATTCATTCTAGCTGAGTTTGTGAGTTCATCTTGGAAGCAAATTGAGTTAATAGCTAATCGTTTTTAGTATTTATATTAAAAATTATGTTCAAAATGGATAAAGTATTTTGGTTTCCATGATAGAGAAATTTGTAATTCACAGTTGTCTTTTTATTTCAACTTATGTTGTCGTTAAGAAACCTAATGCCCTTCGCCTGTTCTGTTTGTTGAACCGAAACGTCTTATTACCAATTTCTCGTCTTCCTGATGTTTTTTAAAATTAAACATTATTATTTTCTTTTTATACAATGAATGGCGTATTTTTTTGCGTGGTTTATTAAGAATGCATTTTTATAGTTAATATACAAACTACATCAAATCTTTTTGAGTAAAAAATGTTTGCTTCATGTTTTGTTTAATCCTTCTAAATAGTTTTGAATTGTTATCCTCTCTGATTATAGATATTTAGATCAGCTTTAAATCCAATTTTTACCTAGCTGTTTACTGTCAATTCTTTTTGAAAAGTTTAAATTTCTTATGATTTGAATATAGATTATACGATTCTGCACAAAAATTTGTGATTTTTGTGTGTGAGAGAATGGTTTATATAAATATTTCACCTTACTTTCTGAATAAATATTATTTTTTTATTTCAATAAGTAATCATTCAGTGTTCCGGCTAATTTTCAGTGAAAAAAAAACTGTTTTAAGAATCTACTATTGACGGCAGCAATTATTTTACTATCACTAAATTAATATTCTTCACTTTGGAAAAAAAATGATTACAAAAAATCAGCTATTATTTATAAGATTTTTAACCCTTTAATTAGTTTACCTTAGTTACCTTTTAATTAGGCTACTGAAAATTGGCCACAGCTGGTTAGCCCGTACGCTGTACGGGCATTAATATTTTCTTCTTATCTTTAATTTACACATACTTTTCATTCTTATAGTGATACCATTATTAGTAGTGTTTTTAAGACATATAGTTCGTCCATGTGGTACTGAATTACTTCTTATCCGGGATTTTCTTTGTGGTAAAGACGGGAAATTTTTATTTCCGGCAGAAATTTAGAATCTTGAAAATATTCGATAAAACAGGGATTGGTGAGACAATGTGCAATTTGTTGTTTGAGAAGAACTGAGAACGGAAAGATAATCCAAAAAAGCTGACTTTATTTCTGTCCCCACTGTGAAATGTAAAACTTTACACCAGGCTTCAAATTGTGTGTGTATATATATATGTACACACACACAAAAATCCTTAAACGTTTGAAAAGAGGTACGAACATAAAAAGATTTATGTCCTTACCTCTTATATCCCGCGCGTTTTTTTTTTTTTTAAATGCTGTTTGTGTGTTCTTCCCGAAGGGATGGAAGGAAAGTTGCCAGAGCCTGAGACACAGATTGGACTTCTGCACGATAGATGGCGACACCACTTATCTCCACCACTATTTGGGCATGAGCTAAGGGGATATTCTCTTGCACCAGCAGTTTCTCTGCTGCGACTACCCACAAGACTTTCGGACCCACTGATTTAACGAGAATGTTCTCCGTGTGCACTCGGAGGGTATTTGGTGGCATCGAACCCACGCCTTCCGGTGTGGAGTCCGATGCTCTAACCACTAGGCAACCCATGGCCCAATTCTTGAGAAATAAACATAAGAAGTGCACTTTAACCTCATTCTATTTACAAATGCAACATGTGTAACCAGTTTAAGAAGAAAAAGTTCTGAAATATATCTCGCCTTTTCCAACTTCATATCTAAGTAGGCTTTAAGTCGAAAGAAGGAATGTAATATTGGACGTGAAACCACATCTCAGATTAAAATTAGCAACCAGGGAACCAAATTATGATGATCTGTCATCTCAACACAAGCAATTTCAACCTTCTCATTAATCCAAGTAAAATTATTTATAAAATAACTTTTATTTATATTTTATTATAAAAAATATATATTTCTCTTTTCTATTTATTTTTGTGTCACAAAAAAAATTAAATATATTTTGATTGTTATTAAAATGCATCCTTTTTTTTTAGCGAGGGGTACTGAGCGTTACGAAGATTATAGAAGAAGTATACATGTCAAAAGTTTGGAAAACATGCTTTAGAGCATTCTAGAAACTTCTTACAATTGTAAAAATGTATCAAAAGGATTTATTTTATTTTCCATCCTGAACTCCATGCTCTCTTTTTACGTGTTGTCAGAGTGGTCTTTTTGTGTAGTGAATGTGGTGTTCCTTTTCAAATATGTATCTTCTTCCAAATTACAAGTGTTTTCCTCAATAAACGAAAGTGGAATAGTTATACCTTCCAGAATCCTTACAGACACAACTACATCCGCAAGCCCTAAGTTGTTTCATTTATATGTATTAGAAAATAAATCCTGCATCTACAGATCTCTTTGTCACAAAAATATATTCTTATTTTATCTATATTTACCCTGACAAATAAACTTTAAAAAGCCACATCTTTTCCCTACAGCAGAATTGACAATTTTGCTAACTAATATCTGAAACTCCGCAATGTAGAAAGTCTTGAATTTATCGGAGTTCGATTCTACTGCTCACCGCACATTTGTGGATCGATATTTTATCTAACCTAAATCTCTCTTTTTTTTTTTTTATTTCATCTACTTTTTTGACTCAATATCTTGGAGAAGACTCTTCAAGTTTCTTTCTTTCCTTCCATCGGATTTTCGCGAATTTATTCTTTCCTCACTAGAGGTTTGTTTTGTAGGTTAAGACCACGCTGAAGTTGATTTTTGTTTCTTTTTTTTTTTTTTTACTTCTTTTCCAAATAGTACTTCTATCAATAGGAAAAATGAATTTCTCCCAATTTTTTCTCCGCAGATTGCTCCTTCTTTAGAGAGTATTTTGAAAAATTTAAGTTGCTTCGTAATTTGGTGATATGATTTGGAGGAAAGATGTTGCAGCTTAGCACTTTTATTTGTTTTCTTTTTCTGTTACTGCATACAGAAACAAGTGACAAAAATTAAACATGTAAAATTGATTTGAATAAGTATTCTGAGAAATGTAAAACTAAGTTGCATGTTCTAAGTCCTGAAATATTCACTTTAAGGTATCCGACTACGTTCGGAACCGTGATTTTGCAAAAGCGTGTAAATGGATAATATTTATATGATATTTATCATAACTTATATTAGACAATGTATATAAAATTGGGTTAAGAATAGTATTACAATAAAAAATTATTTAAGTACAATATTTCGACAAAAAAATTAACTTAGAATAACCTTTTTTCCAAATGTTCTCCTTTTGTAAAAAATGCATCTATTATATTAATATTTTGCCTGTCTGTAGCTCAGATCTCTGTACAGAGGCTCAACTAGAATTTTTGAAACGCATAACTTGGAAGTCGGTTTATCCATGTTTTACGAAAACAGAAGGGAGAAATTTTAAGAAAATACAATTATTTCAAATGGTTGTAACTCTGAAAATAATGTGAGTTTTTCAAAAATCATAGTTGAGCCTCTGAACAGAGGTCTGAGCTATATACAGACAAAATATTAATACAATAGAAGAATTTTTTACAAAAGGAGAACATTTGGAAAAAAAGGTTATTCTAAGTTAATTTTTTGCCAAAATATTGTATTTAAATAATTTTTTTTGTTATAATATCCTTAAAACAATTTTATACATGTATTCTAATCTAAGTGACACTAAATATCATGAAAATTATACATTTATGCGCTTTTTTAAAATCATGATTCCGAACGTAGTCGGATACCTTAAAGCCATGTGTTAAAAGCTACCACAAAAAATTTATTTAACTACTCATTGCAATAATCATAAGTTGTAACATATATGCTATTCACTTATTTATTTATCACCGAATGCGATGCAGATGTGTGTTCTAGAGCAGTGTTCCCCGACCTTTTTATCGCCGCGGACCGGCCAACGTTTGTTAATTTTACCGCGGCCCGCTGAGAGGTAGGACGTTGATTGTTTATATTTTAGACTGTTTTGATTTAATAATTTTAATTTAATTGTATTTAAACGTGCCTTCGGAATAAAAATAGTTACACTAAAAATGAATATTAAGTGATAATGGTTATATGATTTTAATATTAAAAGTTTTTAACTTTTTTTTTTTCTTTGTTTAAAATAGCATTTGCATCACTGGGATTTTCTTTTATTTTCATTATTTTTATATCATCATCGTTAATCATTTTAAGAAGATATTTCAGAATAACTAAAACATTTTGTAAAACATATCATGCTACATAAGCAATTAAATTACATATTCGATACATACATAATTATATATGCAATGTTCAGCACAACCGCTGGATATTCAATTTTGAATACAATGTTCCATATAAAGATTTTCACATGAAATTAATTGTAGTTCATTGTATGTACACTAAAGCTCACAGAGACCTGACTGAAAATTTCCAAATTATATAGAAATAATGTTCTGTTTTTTAATTCCTTAAAATTTTTGTTTGCACATCTTCGTAAATATGATTTATTTCAATAAAGACATTTAACTTTACTATTAGTTTTATTACTAAGAATTAAAAAAATACACTTTAATTTCATCTACATCTATTAATGCCATTGTTAATTTATTATGTCCTGGTGTCATTTTGATACCGCGACATAAAATATATATAATAATTGTTTTAATTAAATAATAGTACCACTGCTGTTTAGTAGGGTTTAGTTTTAAGACTTTTTAACACTATTTCATGTAATCAACATATTTTATAACTCTTTATATCATAAGAAACTGACGTTGACATTATGTTTCGCAAAGCTTGATGGACCACTGCTTTGTCGCAAAATATTTCGTGTCATAAATATGCCAGGGACATTACTGTTATACTGTATTCATTATGGGCCATCCCTAGCGACATATATATTAAGAGTTACTGGAATATAATCCAATATATATGTTTATCCAGATTCTTCGCAGTCACTTTCACTCAATCTTAAGTCCTCATTGGAATCTAAATTAGAACAAGACAGCTCACACACACCACCATCCAACACATAGATACACTTATTCGTTTCCGCTGTTAACCCAATAACACTGCATTCAAGGTCAACTAAATGTGTGATAGTAGTTTGGGAAGTTTGTTTTACTAATTGTAATGATGAATGACAGCTATTTACGATGATAAAACGGCCTTGGTTTCGAAATGACACCAACGGGCGTTCTAGGTATATTAAGTTGTAAAATGTATCTAATTAACCAAGAACTACAAAACTTTTACTTCGTAATTAACATGAAAAATAATTAAAAGTCATAAAAAAATTTCAAATTCCCTGCAAAAATACGGAAAGGAGAACAAACTGAACAGGTTCCGGTGTCAAATTGACACCAATGGATGTTCTAGAGTAAATAAATGTATTTCTTATCTTATATTGCCCCTTTCCATTCCGCTATACATCATGCATTTCATAACTGTTTTTGCGAATTACTCCGACAAAACATGGCTTGCGATCCCATGTTCTATGGTGATTTGTCATCCCCCCATGTTGTCTATTATCATCCCTCTGAATAGGTTAGTCGAATTTGGTAACACCCCGTATACCATATAATATCAATAATTATCAATTAATAACTAAAATGTTTGAGAGTAATTTTAATTCACTATTGGTATTATACATAAAAACTTTTCGATTAGTAAAGACATACAACATTTTATGAAAGAAAACTTGAATGTCAAATTTCTTAAATTTAATTAATCAGTTTACTTTATTAAATCACATTAAATTTTGTATGCGAAAAACTTTACTGGTAATAAATTCTCCATGTTGAACAATGTAAAAAAAATGATTATGCGATATCCTTTAAAATGGGTGGCATAAATAAAATCGTAGTAATTCTTGTTTGTAAATTATTTACATACTTTGGTCTTTATAATAAATTCCATTTTCTGTATCAGTATAAAGTAACCAGAATAACATATTCTTAATGAAACGCATTTGCCCAGCAGCGGCTTTGATTTACAATGTTATATAATATCTAATTTTGTTAAAAGCTTCTTTCATTTTTCTTTTCTGTTTTAATAGGGCACGGGGCTTTTTATGCGGAACCGAAAAAAAATGGCAACAAAATAATAAGATTAATTCTTTAAAATATCGTTAGCGTTCATTTTATACTCAAGTTTATGTGGGGTTATAAAAACCAAATTACTGTACATTAGGTTTGGTTTTATGGCACATATCCATACATTAGTTAGGCTACAGATAAGAAATCTATCCATAAAATCTAGTTATCCTAACTATCTCTGGAATATTTTGCCGTTTCATCTCTTTCAATTCTACAAACATGTTTTTGAAGTTTAAAATTAGTGCAAACAGACAAAATAAAAACAGCTTACTTATTTCTGTTAAATATTTCCTTTCGAATAATATTTCTTCTCCTTTGCTATCAAGTATTCTTAAAAAAGAGTTCATACTCAAGAAAAACACCTTTGGGTTAAAAACAACAAGCAACACACAGAAGTGGAAAAAAATATATATCGCAGAACATATCTGAAATACTTTACGCTGTCAAGTGTCAAGAACACTCAAAAGCTAAAGGAATATCTGTATTATTTTTATAAAATAATAAAATACATATATTCAGAAAGCATTTTAGTTTAAAAGAAATATTATTTGAAAGGTGTTATAAAAGCTTTTTATTTTCCTGACTGGCTATTCCTTTTTTAAAAAAAAAACTTTTTTTTTTCGGCATTTTAGTTTGTTTTTTTTTTCTTCTGTATTTTATATAAATATTAGTTCCATGACATTTTTTTTATTCTTTATAATATTTGGATGTTAAATTAAGCATTCCTTTACGATTTCAGTTTCTCTTCAAATAATTTTAAGGACGTCTTTTATTCCTCTTGAAAAACTAAGCTTCTTTTTTTCCCCCAAAGCTTATAAATTTGTTTCCTCAAACTAAAAGTCCATTTGAAACAGGAAAAGAAATGTTATGATTTTCGCTCTTTAGATTAAAATAAATAAACAGAAATCAGAGAGTTTTTTCAACAGATTTTACACTTCAAAAGGATCACACTTTTTGCATTAGAGAATTATTTCAATGAAAAAAAATCTTATTCAAAAGGGAGAAAGGAAAAATCCGTAATATATATATAGCCTTTTAAATAATATTTTTTAAATATCATTTCAAGCAATAATTACCTTTCATTTTTTGAAATATATAATTGAACCGTCATGAAGAATGTATTTCAACTTCATCGATATATTCCATTACTTATCAGTCATACAAATAAAAACCTTCTTGATAAAATAACAATTAAAATATTGAATTATTTTCTAACTGACCAGTCATTTTATATGTTTCTTTAATTAATTTTCACCGCTCTTCTTCTCTTCAAAAATATATATATATATATATATTATATTTCTAAACTGTGCAAAAATCTAAATCTTTTAAAGAAATAATTTATAAATCGATTCATAAACACATAAAATATGTATACCAACCTAACATATCTATTTCGTATTGTAAAATATATATATAGTTATATTTAAATTTCATTTCTTTACATTGAACTAATTTTTCATTGAATATTTAAATTACATGAATGTTATAAATATAGTTGAAAATTCTCCTCCATGTAATTATCGTTTGCTTTTATTCAATATATATATATTGAATATATATATATATATATATATATTATATATATATATAATATATTGAATATATATTTATATATATATATATATATAATCGATTATTTCATTTATTTGCTGATATAGAATCATTTCTTGTTAAAATTATTTTGCTTAATTTGGCCACCTTTCTAATTATTCTAAATATGTTTGTTGAGTCAAAGAAAAAAATAATTGTAATACGTAATCGATGTTGGTTGAACTTAATATGTAATTATTTTTTGTATATATTTTTGAGATATTATCATATATCTGGAGATTTCTTTGATCATTTGAGTGGTTATAACAATAAAATGCTTCAATGGAATAAACTTTAACTAATACTATTCCCAATATGTAAACTGCTCTACTCAAGAAGACTACGTTATTTCTTGACATGAACTACTCCTTCATGTATTTTAAGTCAAATTTAATATAGGCATATCATTCGAATTTGAGGAAGACATTCATTTTTTTAATGAAATTATGTATTAGATTGTCATATAAAAATGTTATTTTGCATACTTAAATTATCATAGAATATTGGTTTTTAACATAATTATTTTTTGGAAGGAAAGTACAAAA
Source organism: Trichonephila inaurata madagascariensis (assembly GCA_019973955.1). Classification (NCBI taxonomy): domain Eukaryota; kingdom Metazoa; phylum Arthropoda; class Arachnida; order Araneae; family Nephilidae; genus Trichonephila; species Trichonephila inaurata. The sequence continues at coordinate 57,541 of BMAV01028204.1, forward strand.
TTTGTCAAAATCGAAGTTAATATTAAAATAAATAAATAAATAAATAAAGTACAAATAAAAAGCTTTAAACCATTTTCGTACACTAAAAAGGAAGTTTCGTCGTATTTTATTGCAATTAAATTGCTTATCCCCTTTCACAGAATAGTATTTACTGTCAACTTTAATGTCATTTTTCGTTACATTTGAAGCTAATAAACAACTAGATAAAATGTTATCAATATTTGATTTAAAAAATCAAAATTAAACAAAACCTCATTTGTAATTTTTTTTTTTATTTGGCGTAAAATATCCCATAACTACACTGGTGTGCAAAACTTAAGCAACAATGTAAAAATTTAGCAGATAGCCATGAAATTGCAGAAAAGGAGGTCTGGAGATCAGTACAGTGAACAAATAAGTCAGTAGAAACGTCATGCGTATGCAAATATCAGGAAAAAACGTCAGAAGCGATGTGAGCGTATGCAAAACGGTGTGATGTCGGCGCGCACTGCTCAACAGTAGAATGAAATGAAGGACGGATACGCAATTCAACATATTCGTCTGCAGTGCCAGTGGAGTCAGTTCGTGAAATATGGCTAGAAGAAATCACCTGGATGACTTCACACGTGGAAGAATGATCAGAAAGCTAGAGGAGGGGCGTACTGTCACCAGTGTAGCTGCAGAGTTCGGAATCAACAAAATTGTCGTTTCGCGCGCTTGGAAAGCGTTCCAAACCACAGGTACAGCTGTTAGAAAGGTTGGTGGTGGCCGCCCGAGGACGACAACTGCAAGGGATGACCGATATATCATCCTGCAGGTGAAAAGAGGTCAACAGCAGTCAGCAAGCGCCATTGCTCAGAAACTCTGTACAGCAACGGGTCGACAAGTGTCGCGGTTTACTGTGGCCAGACTCCTTCACAAAGGAGCCTGTTCACCCGCCGTCCTGAACGCTGCCTCCTGTTGAAAGTTGGCCACCGAAGCCACCGTTTAAGTGGGCCAGAGAGCACAAAACTGGACAACTGATCAATGGAGTCGTGTCCTCTTTACGGATGAGAGTCGGTTCAGTACCAGAAGCGATTCTCAACGCGTTTTGATTTGGAGAGAGATCGGGACCCGGTTTTATCCCAGTAAAATAAAGGAAAGACACCGTTACGGTAGTCCTGAAGTTCTTGTCTGGGGAGGCATTATGCTGAACGGGCGAACTGAGCTTCACATTTTCGACAGAGGGTCTGTAACCGGGAATCGCTATTGTGAGGAGATACTTCTTCCCATGTGCGTCTTTTCCGAAGTGCCATTGGCCCAGACTTCATTTTTATGGATGACAATGCACGGCCACATCGCACTCTTGCTGTTGAGGAGCTGCTGGAAAGTGAAGATATCACTCGAATGGATTGGCCAGGGTGCTCCCCAGATTTAAATCCCATCGAACATGTGTGGGATGCTTTGGGGAGACGTATTGCCACACGCTTACATCATGCGGAGAAAAACCAACAACTCAAACAGATGTTGATTGAGGAATGGGCACTCCTACCTCAAGAAATGTTGCACCAGCTGGTTCTGAGTATGCGGAGACGGTGCGAAGCAACCATTGTAGTAAGGGGAGGACATATACCATATTAAGGAATATCTGCTTGTTGTTCTTCCTGTTGGATAGACAATCATGAGTCGCGATACTATGCGTTCAATAAAGCTTGTTTTTGTTTGATTCCATACCGTATGCGTTGTATTCCTTTTTCAGCGCCAATGCTTTCGTCATCCTTTACGTACATAATACTCTCCCTCATTTCAGAATTTCAAGTCTCTCAGATGATTTTTCGTGAAGTTATGGCAATAAACCCACCTGTTGCTTAAGTTTTGCACACCAGTGTAGTATCTATAGCAGGTATCGCATAAATTCATCAGTCTTCGACACTGTTGTCTCCCCAACCTTCGTTTTTAAAACGTGCCACATAAACTTACTATCAACTAATATGACAAAGTGAAATATACGCTTAAGACGAAACATCCGTTAGCATTAAGTTATAGAGCCGTCCCGAGAAACTAGGTATTTTCATGCATTTTTTATATTAACACGAAACGAAAATCCCCTTCTCTTCTGGAAATGAACAAAATACGGAAAATACCAGCCACACAGGGTCATCATCGGTAGTATTCGGTGCAGCAGATGGTGATGATCTGTGCACAGCTCCAATTATGGCAGGTAAAGATATTTGGGAGTTTGTTCAAAGCTCAAAAATATCAATGATAAATATTCCAATGACGAAAATGAGAAGAATTACGCAGCTCCTTATCCCACGTTATTCGTAAACAGGAATATCATGAAAAGTATGCATATATATTTAGACGCACATTGCAATGGCGAAACGAATAACAAAATGGGCGACATCGAACAGTTTGTTGACAATTTGATGACAATACAAAGAAAAATATCAGATTATTTTCCGAAGACTCAATAAATGTTTTGTTTTTCGAAATTTTGTATTAAGTTTCATTATAAATGTTTTTGTTCCATCAATTTTTTTTTTAATATTAATGCATATATATGTAATAATTCCCTCTAACACATACTTTTAATTAACTCTTTTTAATGATCTATAAATAATCTTTAATTCTTAGGTTTTTAAAAATAAACATTGTAATCTTAATCGTAATCGGCTAAACCGAAATCCGTATCCCGCGCATTCTAGCCAATCAGAACTATTATTACGTAATAGTCACGCGCTTGTGCACGGTTGGTATATAAACATAAAATATGATGTAATCGCGCTCTTTCTCTGCTTCCCGCCATAATGTAAGATTGTAAATACTTGCTGCTTTTTTGTCTTTGTGTTGTGTTCTCCAAAATGCCGCTGTCTATTCAATGTTAAAATGTAACGTAATTGTGCTTTAATCTGCTGACGTGTGCTCATAATAAAGGAGGTAAAGCTATTCTGAAGACGTCATTACTAAACCAAAATGGATAATCACATACACCGGCCAACCCTACTTCTATATATTTCATATGAATATCTATGTCAGTAAAATTTACTGTAATAAACTTACTTTTTTTAATATACCATTCCTATTTTGCAATATCCTTTAACACGAAAAAATATTTCAGTCCCCCTCAGTTTCGCGTTAAACGATTTTTCACCGTATTTGAGAAACAAATATAACTAACCATCATCCATCAACTCTAACCCAAATGATGCTATTTTTAAAACTACAACTAATCGAAGCGAAAAATTTCTGAACGAAAAAGAAAGCCAAGTCTATTTCCCAAAACTTATCTCCCAACGCCAAGCCATTCCCACATGCACCCGAATCCTCGCGGGAAACCTCCGATAGGAAATCATCCCAAGCGAATCAATCCAACCCCTTTTTTTCCCAGAGCATTAACCAAACTGAATCCGAACTCAATCAGGAGCGGAAAATGCCGAAATCCCTCGAACGGCATTTGCCGAACGGGATTTCGTCGCCAGTTCAATTGGGTAGAACGTCGCCAATTTACAACATGGCGACGGTGGCTTCCTTTCATGATTTATGAGTGGCCCGTCCATTGGAAATCCTTCTTTTCAATATTTACCGTCCCGTTGCTGTAATCTTGATGGATGTCGGCTCGCCTACAGTTTGATGGTCGGAGTTCAGTGCGTTATTGGGGAACTGGTACTGGCGCTCATTACGAATTCATTAGGCTTCCTGTCTTTCGATTGAAGCGCTGTTTCGTGTGGTGACATAGTGATTTCTCTTGTTAACTCGCTGTGCTGTTTGGTGCAGCTGATATTTCACATGTTTATCGGCGTGAGGGTGTATACTGAATTATTAAAGATGGATATATTTGCAGATTTCCCAACGTTACAATAAAATACACTTATAGATGGCAATTAATTCGCGAAAAGCTTGTGTTTGACTCAAATACTTAAGGCGTCCAAATAGGATGAAAAAGTGTTTTTTAGCTGTTAGGTGTTGGAATCATTAAAAAAAAAAATTATAAATATTGAGGAAGAAGGAGAAATAAGATATACAACTGAAAATCTCAAGTGGTTTTTCTAATATTTACTTTATCTAACTCAGAAATTCCCAAACTTTCTTGTCTCATAGACCCTTGCTATGTTTTTCGGTTTTGGGTTGACCCCTATTTATCTAATATTGAATTTTTGAGAATTTATCAACTTAAATGTCTTTTTGACAGCTGGTATAGAACTACTTACTTTAAAAGATGAAAATATCTAACTGCAGTGAAGTATAGTGTTTAAAACTTAAAACACACGTTAATTAATTAAATTAAAATTTAAATAATACAGTTAAGATAGACATTTACATATATAAAAATAATTTTTAATGGGACAAAAAATCGGGTGTTTCATCATCCTGGTGCCTTCAAATTTGTAGGTATATTTTAAACATAAAACTTCGTAAAGTGCCTATTCGATCAAGTTCCTCTTGTAATCTATTTTTTAATGCGACCATATTAAATTTATTCGTACCATGGATTAAAGTAAAGCATTTATTAACCTAGTTTTAAAATCTGAATAAAGGGCATTTAAATGTCGCAATCTTAGGTAAATCATTTTAAGGCATTAATTGCAAATTGAGATCTGGGAAATTTGGGACGACCATATTTATTACACCTTACTTGATTCTGGCAGAAACCTGGAAATGTGAGCCTTGTAAACTGATTTAGTAAATTTAGTAAAAAAAATATTTAAATAGATAAATCAGGTTTATAGATAAATCTGTTAAATAGGGGTAAATCAGATTTTTAGGCAATTCAGATTTATAGGCAAATCAGATTTATAGGTAAATCAGATTTATAGGTAAATCTGTTAAAAAGTTAATTTTGGTCAATTAAAGATCACGATCAGGTTGTAAAGAGCTGCAAATAAATGATGAACACTTTAGGAATGATGGACTCTTTAGGCAATTCAGATTTATAGGCAAATCAGATTTATACGTAAACATATTTATAGGTAAATAAGGTTTATAGGTAAAACTGTAAAATAGATAATTTTTTTTAAAAATGAAGTCACGATCTGGTTTAATGATGGACAATATCTTAGACCCCATTTACACCTCATGGTCATTATAGACCCCTAGGGGTTTATATAGACCCCTTTAGTAATCACTGATCTAACTTATAAAATAATTTTTTAAACGTGTATTTTTGAAGAATGAAATTATGATAATTTGTGCACGAAAAATAAGATTATCTCCAAAATAGTCAAATAAAATTCAATGAAATTTATAACACTTATGCAAAACCTTTTTAAGAATGTAACAAAGCATGTTTTAAGATTATATATATATATATATATATATATAGTTATACTTATTTATATTTTAAAAACATTTTTAACGTAGAACATAAAGTAATTTTCAGACAAAATCATTAATGTCAAGTCTGAGTGCTTATGAAAGATTTATTTCTTAAAATATTTTTATGCTGTGGTTCGTGACACTTCAGATGGAGAAAGAAGCATACATTAACAAAATTTAAATTACATTATTTCTAACGTATTGTTATATATGTTGTGTTTCTTAACTTAGATAATTTTGCTTAAATTTTATAAAAGTAATATTTTTTTTCCCAAGAAGAAGGTGCATGCTTGTTATTAATTTAATAATTGCGAAAATTTAAATCTATTATGTTCTATAAACAATAAAATTCTTCAGAAAATCAATTTTTAAAAAAAAATTGGTGTCCGAACCTTTTTGGATGTTTTAAATAAATTAAAAGTCATTTTTTCTTGTTTATTTACGGTATTTTTAAGTGAACACGAGACATTTTACCCTCCTCACCTCAATTTATAAAACAATTCATTTGTAATTTTTAATCAATACCATAATGGGATTTATATCAGTTTCAGAAATAACTCATACCAGTTAATGCTTGGTACGTTTAAAGACCTTTAAACATTTGTAAAAACTTTGCACTTGAACTTTTAGTGCACAAGTCAAACGTAACACTATATTTATTGTCCAACATTCTAAAAATATACGAAATAAATCGAAAACATGACAACAAACATTTTTTTTTTGTTTTTGTGTTAAGTAAAACTTTTTTCTTTCCGTAATTTTAGCTGCAGACATAGTTACTAAACAGCAACACGCAATATTCTTAAAATATAAAAAAAAAAGTATTGCATTACCAAACGATTTTTATTTTTAAAAAAATGTATAAACTAAGTATATATTTTACAACAAAATAATATTATGTAAATGATGATATATAACACGAATGAAATATATTATTCATTATGATATGTATTATTTTTCAAGTATCATAATGAAAACAATCATAAATTGCATGTCATAAATCCAACAAATTTCCCTTGAAGTGGACCAACAATACGATTTTATTACAGCTTATCAAATATCAAATTGTTACTGATAAATCTCATGCAGTATTTTTAAGTCTATCGAAACATAAATGAGCAGTTTATCTCTATTTTTATTAACCTGTTAAACAACGTCAAATATTAATAAAATCTAAAACTTAGAAGTTATATGTCAGTTGAAACTTATATTGCAGTATAAAGTTATAAAATATAACATCTATGCATCAAATAGCTAGCATGAATTATACGAATATCACATTAAAAATATTTAAAACAGGTTTATATCGATTTCGAGTATAACAACCTAAACAAAGTATGTGTTCCTTTAAAACTTTTCTTTAAACTTAACAACTTTTCTATTGATCCAAAATCGTAAAACACATTATTTTAACCCGACATTATGATTATAAGATGCATGAAACATGTTTCTACAAAGTTATTCTTCCTGGTCAATATGTATCTCTAACGCACCAAACTATCATTAACTATTAAAACTATTCGAAAGAGAAATAAATATATAAAGCTATTGGAATATAAATATTTATTAAAAATTACCCACTAAATTTTGTAAAATTAGACATAAAATTACTTGAAACTTCTAATATAGTATATTGGAAAAAGTTGTAGGCACACTGTAATGAATTAATAACTTTAACACTTTTAGTCTATAAAATATGCCTGTAATCGACTATTATTTCAAAACATTTATTAAGAAAATACTTTGTTTTATTTATGATGCATTATATATCTTGAAAAGTCATTTTTATTTTCATAGACATGTTTATTTGACTTTAATGTAACATTTTTCTAAAGTGTACAATGATGCAAATCGCTTGATATTTTTACAGATGTTACGAACATATCATGTCTTGTCTTTTACTATCATTAATCAATAACCAGCCTAGACAAGTCAAAATATATATATGTTGTTAAACAATACAGATACGAATTTAAAATAAAACTGTTCTAGGGCAATATTCAAACCCAGTTGTATTTTGATATTTTCAAATAATAGCATACTTTTTTTTCTTACTTTTTGGGTTGCGGATTGATATTTACATTGCAGACCTGGTACATTCCCCAAAAGCTGGTATCATTTTTTAGTGTGGCATCATATTGGTGGATACCAATCGCTGCAAGTAATTTAGACACTCAATTTCCTCCCCAGAGGGAGGCATCTGAGCTCTGACGATGCGCAAACCGTACTTATGAATTTAATTTTACCAAGAGCACCCAAGCCAAATAGGCATTCTAGGGATCCTAAAACTTGCCGTATAATCATACGACATGGACATGGTAGATTTTTTGCATTATGCAAATCAACCGACTTGGGTAAGGGTCGAACCCGCAACACTTCGGCGTACAAGACAAGTGCCAAAACCATACGCCACACAGCCTGCTTAATAACATACATAAAATACAGTTTTGTATTTCATTACAACAGTGCTTCTCAAAGTTGCAGTATTCGCGACCCAATGTTCAATCATAATTTTCATCGCGCCCCCTCATACAATAACAAATACTGAATTCAATAATACTATACTTTGACGCTAAAACTACGATACGACTTTAACCTCTTAAGCCTCCCCCGTGTATATAAAGTCTCGCTAAGTCCAAAGCGTTTATTTCTCTAGACGTATTTATGTACGTCTTTCCTAAAGTAGGACTTTTCTGAGCACTGCTATCCGTAAAATTATTCCAAAGATTTTGGAATGCAATAAAAGGACCTTGCCAGTGTTTGCGACAGATTTACTTATTCCAGATTATTTTTGCTTCTTTATTCTTTCCCCCTCCCCCAATACATCACTTACGCGTGCCTACGTGCCAAACGGTTGGCATTTGGAAGCGAATCGCGAAACTTTTGATCAGCATTCAAGGTTTAGTTATAAACCGTACAAAAATTATCAAGGTAAGTGTTAATTTTTGTTTTAAATTATATATATGACAAGCCCATAGAGTCACTGGTAATTAATAAACTTGTTTTTTACTTAGCATTGTTAAATTAATTATAAAATACATTGTGTAGCAATGATATATTTATAAGTGTAATATATCAGTGTAAATGTGTATTTTATTTTTTTTGATGTCAGAATGTATTTTGTTTATTTACTTTCAGTAAATTAATAACTTTTCTTTTAAATAATCTTTTGTTTTGTACTTTTCAATATGCTCGCGCCTCCCTTGCAGAGTTGTCACGCCTCCCAAGGGGAGCGTGCTCCACAGTTTGAGAAACGCTGCATTACAATGTTCTTCTAAAAGAGTACATAAAAGTTTTCACTTTTATACATCTCTTAGAAAAGTGATTTTAAAAAAGCAATTGAATATTCCTTTTATGTAAAATACATGATCTAAATAAACAGATGTGGTCCTCTTTATCACGAAGGGGAAAATATTTTTAACGGACTATATCTCTTTGAGGTTTCTCTCTCAAAACTAAATGAGGGTTTTTCTTTAAGGTTCTATTCCATTTAACTGACCCCTTCTTATAGAGAAAATATAATATGCAAGTGACTGGTTATATGTATAATGCGAAGTGGTATGCTCTTAGAAGAGATAGATTGCAGTTATACTGTCAGAGTGAGATAACATTTACACTGTCACTTAGAATGTGCAAGGCGAGTTAGTATTCAATTGCCAGCAATTGCTTACTATTATTAATCATATAGTGAAGCAATTTGACCAAGTTGCAATTGAAATCGGGGCCCATTCATGTGTGCGGAATGAAATTTATTAGCAGCTTATTTGGAAAACCAGTTAAGGCAGAGCTGGTATCTCGTCCAATGCAATCAGTTAAGTCTGTTTTGATTATTTATATTTGCGTGATAAATTTTTTTTACCTCATATTTCGAATGTCTAAGCTAATAAAATGTTAGTTAATAATTTGTTTTTGTTTCATTCTTGGCGTATTGCATCATGTAAACTATTCCTACAAGGGGCGCACACAAAAAGGGGGTTCCGGACCCCCCATAGCCCTTGATTTTTTTATTGATTATAATGCTATGTATATAGTACGTAAAATTTAATTCAGTATTTGTTATTGATAATTAATTTTATTAATTAATGCTAGTTATTTACTCAATAGTTAATTTTTTACAGTTTTGTTGGTCTCGAAAAGCAACAAAATCAAAAGAATACTTTGAACGACATATTGGTCAGTGCCAATTTATGCATTGGATGCTTGGGGCTTGCACCCAGGAGCACGGATAAGCTGGAGTTAACCAAGCCTGTCGATCTTCTGCGCCCAGGCCACCCTAAATGAGCTTAAATAGATACTGTATTGGGGCATGATACGAGAATGGTGGACTTTCAATCTTGGAGCTCCGTCCCCCTTTAAAAATTCCTGTGTGCGCCACTGATTTCTACTCTTATGTCGAGCTCGGATATAGAACCTTATTAAAGCAAAATCCCTGGAATCAGTTGATCAGTCTTTGGGGTACGGGGAGGACTATTATAATAGTATACAAATATACGTAGACTATTTGATAAATCTTTAACCCTTCAGTTAATCTGTGTAAAAATGTTTTAAAGCAATTACAAAGTTTTATATAGTTGTCCTTGTGATACTACCTTTAATTTTAGGGTGTTATACATTTTCAATATCTGTTTAACACAGCTTTTATCAAGCAGTGGGGCGCATCCCCTAGGGGGTCGTGATAACTGTACGAGGGAGGCACAGGCATATTAAAAAGTCGAAAACAAAAGATTATTTTAAAAAAATTATTAATTTGCTGAAAATAAACAAACAAAATACATTCTGACATAATAAAAAATTGCACATTTACACTGATGTAATACACTTTTAAATGTATCAGTACTGCACAACGTATTTTATAATTAATTTAACAATTCTGAGCTAAGAACAACTTTAGTAATTACCAGTGACCCCATGGGATTGTCTCATACAAAATTATATACAAAAAAATTACACTTATCTTGATTATTTGTACGATTTATTAATAATCCTTTCACTAGCGATTTAAAGTTACGTGATTCATACCCCCTCCAATGTCACCGTTTTCCACGTAGGAGCGTGTAAGTGTTGATAGAGAGAAAGGGGGGGAGAGAAAAAGGAATAAATATGCGAATCCTCTGAAATAAGTAAATCTATCGCAAACACTATCAAGATCCTTTTATTGCATTCCAAAGCCTTCGGAATATTTGTATGGATAGCAATGCATAGAGAAAATCGTGCTTCTGAAAGACGTATATATACGACCAGGGCAATTAAAGCACCGGTTGAGCTGGATGTATATATACACTGGTGGAACCTAAGAGGTTACAATCGTATTGTAGCTTTAGCGTCAAAGTATAGTATTATTGAATTCAATGCATTATTACTTGTATGGTAGAGAGGGCGATGAAAATTATGATTGAATATTCTGTCACAAATATTGAATGTTTGAGAAACACTGGTATAAATTAAAGTACGTTGTAATATGTTTTAAGAGGTTTCACAATAATAACACTGTTGATTGTTAGTCAAACATTTGATTAAGGTATGCCTGAAGCATTTGTTTTCAACATCCGTATTGAAATTTTTTGTCAACCAATGAATACAAGCAAATTCACTATAAATTAATAATGTAAATATACATTCAAAAAAATCTTTTATGATTTAAGCATGCAAGTCTGTAGTTGTTACGAAAAGAGTAGCACGAAATACTGAAAATGAAATACTGCACAAAAGAAATGCTACAGAGGAAATACAAAATTACAACAAGAATTTTACTGAAAATTACAGATTCCATGATTAAGAAGAAAAAAAAATCTTTTTCTCTGGTATACAAATACCTCATTTAAAAAATATTTCCGAATTACTCGCGCAGTAGTCTAAATTTTGAACTTCTAAAGCCATTTGTAGTTTTAATTTTAATGTGTAATTTTAGTTATTTATGAATCTATGTTTTTGTATATATATATATATATTATTTTCAATATAAATTATTTAGTTTAATTCTTAACTCTTCCTCACAAGAAAATATATTTTCTTTCGACATTAAAACTTAGGGAAAGTAATATTTAACATATTTATTTTGATTTAAGAGATTGGATTTATTAAGAAAAAATAACTTAGATAGTTTCGCTGTACTGTACTAAGACATATAAAAATAGCACAGAGGTAGAAATAAAATGTAAATGCAAAAATGTAAGACATTAACTAAAATAAAATTCACGAAAAAAGTTCTAAAAAATAATTCTGAAAACACAAAATATGGAAAAAAAAACTCTTTGGCAAATCTTCCATAGAATAACCATATCGGTACAGCAATATACATTGCTTTCAAATAAGGGGAAAATATCTCTCCAAGTTTATATATTAATCATTAAGATATAATTTTTATCAGTACAATATCATCATATGATTGTTGATTCTAAAACTCTTGTGTGTGTGTGTTGAAGTTTATTTTTATTAATCTGTCAATTAATTTAAAATTCATAAGAGATATTTTATACGGATTGCTCGCATTGGAAATATTGATATATATTTATTTAATTTTGTTGAAATTTTAAATGTTATACTATAATTAAATTATTCCAGATGTTGGATGGTAAAATTAGAAATACAACGAAAATAGAAGATCCACATCTAATTGGCTTTGGCTTTAGTGTACTTTGAGCAAAGTAGATATTTTTAATAAGTATTAAAAATGCATTATTCAGTATCCACTTTCTGTAAATTAGACTTACTTTAAAAATTCTTTAAGCATTTTATCATCATTAAGCCAAATAACTCTCCAATAAATATTAATCCAACGAGATCTTTTAAATTTTTTTTATTACTTCTCATTATCACTGCACTAAATCGTATTTTGATCCGAAAGTAGAAATGTAGAACTGTCATATATTTCAATTCTGTTCTTTTCTCAAAGCATTTTACACTATTATTTTTTTTCCTTCATCCACCTTTAAACACAATCATCATCATCATAATAATAAGCACCATTATCATCACCTTTCATTACATTTATAGCCAGACGTCGTTGTGGCAAATGGTTCTTGGCGTGCTTTTTGAAGCCCCAGTGCCCTTCCATTTACTTTTAAAGACCCCGGGTCGTTTTCTCGGCAATTACATAAAAGGACGGGGTGAAGTCCTTTTCATTTTAAACTATTGCTTGGGTTCGAGTTAAATGGGGGCTTAAAAGGCCTAAAGGGGGTAAATTTTTTCCGAAATACAAGGATTTTTTAGGCTTTAAAATTAAAATGTTCGGGAATGAATGAGGGGTTTACATTGGAAAGTTCCGTCGAAGAAATAAGGTTTTGAACTGCCATTAGCAGCTAAGGAAGATTTATGTTTATTTCAGCAACATTTTTTGAAACTATCAAATACCAAAGAAATCCCCCGTTTTTGACTGGGTTTAAACAATATGTAAGGTGATTCTACTTAATCTGTAAGCCTTAACAGCAATAATGTGTAGTGTTATTTTGATGTAATTGGTATACTGATATTACTGAGACGCGAGATCTCTTCAACGGAATCCCAAACCAGCTAAATATTTCATGAAACGTTTTATTTTGGCCCACAGCGAGGTAATTAAAAACTAAGGTAGAATGAATTTTAGTAGATTTTACGAATCTGAATGTAATGGAATTCTTCATAACAATTAGAGCAATGTCAATCACTCTTTTGACCGGATTGACAAATAACTAGAAAAAGGGATCGGCAACATTTTACTTTCCCACATCTGGATGCGGTAAAATTCCCCGGGGCCCACTATATACAAAATTCTCAACTTTTCGAGTGGTGAAAGTTAAAAAATTTGTAATGGACCTAATGTGACAAAAATCTTCAGAATTATGGACATTTAAGGAATTTCGAAACAACTGAAAGATTCCCAAAAAAATAAATTTAAGATTTTTTTTTAGTATCCGACATTCCCCCGGTTTTTTAAAAGCGCATAAATGGATGATTTTAAATTTTTTGTGTCACAGAATAGAACACATGTATAAAATTTTTTTAAAGGAATTTTTGAAAAAAAAATTATTTAAATACAATTTTTTAGCCAAAATTAACTTAGAATAATCTTTTAAAAATGTTTCCTTTTGGAAAAATGTTCATTTTAATAATATTTTGCCAGTATATAGCCGGAGCCTGTACAGAGGCTCAACATGTTTTTTGGAAATTTTCCCCCCATTATTTCAGAGTTACCACCAATTGAAAAATTATCGACTTTTTTTTCTTAAAAATTTCCCCCCTTTGTTGTCTTTTAAAACATGGAAAAACCCCATTTTTAGTTATATATTGAAAAAATTTCTAGTGAGCCTCTGTAGAGGGGTTTCGATAAAACAGGCAAAATATTATTATATAATAGAAGCATTATTCACAAAAGGAGAATATTTTGAAAACTGATCTTTTTTGTTCATTTTTTCAAAAATTGTACTTAAATCTTTTTTTTATTGCAGTAATATATTCTTAAAACAATTTTATATACATTTTCAACTAAGTGACACTAAATATCAAAATATTATCCATTTATACGTTTTTGTAAAATCAGGGTTTCCGAACTTATGGATACCAAAGATCATTTCTGAAGATTTAATTATTTGAAAAGAAAAATTGCATGTGTCTTTTGCTTTTTACTTTTGGTTCTACAAATATAAATAAAAAGAATCTTTCCTCGTAGGAAAGATATTTCGAGTGCACTGAGATATTGTTTAGCAACTGAATGCCCAGAATCGTGTAAAAGTTGAAAGCCCAAAATTATAAAAAATTTGGGATATGAGGTAGTAACAACTTTGTTCGCTTTAAAAATTTTATTTATCTTTTTATTGAATTATAATGTAGACTCATATCTTATGTTGTCTATTTGTTATTTTAATAAATATGTTTAAAAATACATAATACATGTACAGTTTTAATTTTAATTGTTTTTGTTGAAGAAATATTTAAATTTTATTCTGCGCTTATTTGTAAGTTAAGAAATATCTTTAAATGATTCAAAATTTATGTATTATAAAATCTGTTAATCTGTATTTTATTGATCTCTATTTTCTAACACTGCATGCATTATCGTGGGAATCGAATTGTTTCAAAAATGTCCTATTGTGTGGCACGCTGATTCATATGGGTTGATTGATTTGGCACGCACAGCTGAAAGGTTGCCGATCCCTGAATTGGAGTGTAAAATACTATATTCATAAATAGGGTGATTTGCTACCAGACCGACAAACTATCAGGCTATGTAAGAGGTGCAGAGACCACTTGGAATAACATAGGAGTGTAAGGTCGGAAATGCCGTAGGTGATTTTGATTGAAAAGGGAAGGAAAAAAAGAAACCCCAAAAAGACAGTTTTTTTGTGTTGTGTTTTTCTTTTGACCGAAGTCATCTAACAGGCCGATAGGGCGAGGTTCCCCAAGTTCTGGAAAATTTCTTCCGGCAGTCTTTGTTACACATGCATGGCATGCCAAGAATCTTCCAAAATGTAAGGAATTCCATGCAGCGCCATTGTCAGGCGACTTCTTATCATAATTTTGAGCAACGGTTGTAGCACAGTCTTTCAATAAAATGTTGTCTCATTAATGATTTGCTGTTTCTGCTCTTTTTCTCTACTTTTACGTCTCATAGATCGCAACTTCGGTTTCAACCCTGTATTCCAATGGGATTCCGAAAGGTCTATGCATCCCTTACACACTTGAAAGTTTATCTGTCTGGTAGTATATCACCCTGTAGATAAGTGAAAATTTCCTTATTTTTTTCTTTTATCTCGATGGATTCTAATCCATAAGGGCTTTGAGCCTTCCGAGATTTTGAGAGGTGGTTAATTTTTATTTGACCCACCTAACGGGAAATGGCCACAACTTTATCGCCTAAAAAGCAGAAGCATTAACGTTTTTAAAAAGGGTGATGCAAATTTTCCCCCTCCTCATTTGGGCCAATGAAAAATTTTTACAGAAAATATATGATTTTAAAACTTTGGGACCAAACCGTAAGAGGTTGAGACCTCGAGAGCGAAAAAAGAATTCTTTTGTGTGTTGCTATCACATTCACACCCTTGTTTGTTGTGAGTGTTTTTTATGTACCAAATAAATATGGACTTCTATTTACCTAGATGATTTCTTCTCAGTTGACAATCAGAACTACCATCTTAATAACAAACCTTAAACGCCAGTTCGAACGTTTTTTTAAACATTATTAAATTAAACATTGGTTTAAATAAAAACGGTTACATTTTATTCAAATTCCTCTCTATTGATATTAAATAATAAGTATAATAAAAAAATAGCAAATTGTGTAATTAGTATTGCATTAAATTATAAATTTGGAAATTGGTAATCCGAATAGCGTAATTATGAACCAATATTAGAGGATGTAATTGTCATTAAGGTGTAAATCTCACTCGAGTAGATATTTCGATAGTCAGATAGAATATATAATTCACTACCAGCTGTATTCTATAACTGGGCTTTAATGATATCGGAACTCGAATTCTTAGTCTATATTCTAGTAAATAACTTTATCAATTGGCCATATTTTGCCACAATTAAAATTTTCACATATACACTTCTTAAAATTACAATAAGAGCTTTTTTTTATGTTCGTAATTCATTGCATTAATAAAAAATCAGTAATGTTCCAAGAAAAAAAAAAGTTCCCCAAAATATACTGAAGTGTTGTTTGCTGAAGTGTTGTTTCTTCGCTATCGTTGATTGTTCTTCATAGTAATAGAAATCCATTAAAAGAGGATGGAATCTTTTTATAAAGAAAGTATTACAATGAAATATAAATAATTTCCCCCAAAAAAAAAAATACAGAGAAAATTTTCAAAGAGTATATATGAAAAAAAATTTATAAACAGTTTAAAAATATCTTCCTTGTGACAGCTATTTTTATGTTGGGATTTTCTTGATACATCAAGTTAACAGTAGTAGTTAAAATCTCGTGGAAGAAATAAGTACTTGATTGGTTGATTGTTTATTATTGTTACATTTTCAAGCTATACTAGAGATATAGGTGAAAAGCCGAAATGAACCAAACTCACCCGAAAAGGATTTAGAGCTATAAACTGGTTTCTAGGAACCACCCTCTTATTTATTAAGCACAGAATGCTTATAAATTTTCCATCTTATATCAAAGAACACAAATGTAAATTTGCATAACCTACTGGTGTTTTCATTGTTTAAAAAATAACAGAAAAATATTCAAAACTTGTTAAGGCTGGAGTTGCACACTTTTAAAACTGTAAATAGGAATGAAAACTATAGAAAGCTAAGGAAAAGCAAAGCATAAGTACATATGTGGTAAAAGAAGGGGGAGGGATGCCCAGTTTTACAAAATGAAAGGCAAAAGAACAAAACAAAAAAAGGTGTGTGTGCCTATGACCACACGATAGAAATGATAACTTCAAATTTTGTAATTTTATTTCAGGGATTGTTAGGGGAATAAAACAAGGGATATTATATTGTCATATAAAAAATTTACTATATGTCTGTAATCATAAAGTAATTTTTTTTCAAAAAAATGCAATCGTATTTGTGAATTAATTGTATTCAAGAAGGAAACAAATATAATTTTTGGGGCTAAATATTATAAATTTTTTTTAATTAAAAATTATTTAAATATCGAAAATTTGGTCTTTGTCTTTTTGAAAAAACTATTTTTAAAATCCCCCAAAACCAAAAAATAATAGGGAATTTGTTTAGAAAAATTGTCCAATTCACAGTGTAGGCAAAAAATTTTTGTGAATGAATTGAAATTTTTCCCCGCAGTTTGATTTTAGAAATATAAAAGAAATTTTTGAATTATTGGGCCCTTTCCCCCCTTTATTTTCAAATTTTTTAATGACATGACTATTAAAACCCCAAATATTAAATACTTTTGATAATATTTTTCCCCCAAAATTTTTCCCTTTGATGTTTTTAAAAAGCGTAATAGGGCTTTTTAAAAACCATTATTGTTACTTAGAAAAGGTTAATTTTTACACCGGGAAGGATTTAAAAAAAAGCATAAAAATGGATAATTTTTATATATTTAGTGTTTAATTAAATAATGCAAAAATTGTTTTAAAGGGCATTTTACAAAAAATTATTTTAAAAAAAATTTTTCAAAAAAAACTTAAATAATATTTTTTAAAAGTTTTTTTGAAAATTTCATTAAAAAATTTTGCTGTATTACCCCGACCCCTAAACTAAATATAATTTTAAAGGGAAAATTAAAGTGGGTTTAATATTTTCAAAAAGAAGGGACAATTTTAAGGAAAAAAAACCCCTAATTAGGGGAATTATTATTATTTTTGGTGGTAAATCTTTTTAAAAAAAAAGTGAATTTTTCAAAAATTCTAGTTGAGCCTCTGTAGAGAGGTCTGAGGCTATATACAGGCAAAACATTATTACAATAGAAGCATTTTTCACAAAAGGAGAACATTTTGAAAAAATATTATTCTAAGTTAATTTTTTGAAAGAATATTGTATTTAAATATATTTTTTTGTCAAAATGTCCTTAAAACAATTTTATGCATGTATTCTAATCCGAATGACACTAAATATCATGAAAATTATCCATTTTTATGCGTTTTTTTTTAAATCACGGTTCCGAAAGTAGTCGGATACCTTAAAGAAGTTATCATTTCAAAAAGGTAAGTAACTAGTAAACCAGACCATGATTTCTCTAAGGAAACTCAGATAAAACATATACTTAAACGAGGTTACAATTTCCTATTCATTATTTTTCGCGTGAGTTTTTCTTCAATTTTATATATATGAATGTACCGAAAAAAAAGATGATTCATCTTAGACTCCTACCCCTTTTTGATATACTTAAAAGAAGAAAGCTAGGAATATTGACGACGGACCTCATGATTTTTAACTTTGGTAAAATGAAAACGAAGACACACACACACAGACATATATATATATATATATATATATATATGATGCCACCCCACTCTCTCTCGATACTACCATACCACCCCAACAGTAAGAGGTAAAAGAACTGAAACACACTTAACGTATTTAAATGTTCATATCCTTCATCGTATACAAGCTTTCGTGTCAATGAAAAATATTGACTACACAGATTTAATTGTTTTCCAGTAAATCGCAGATAAATAACTAACAGAATAGTTGACAAAATAATTATCAAATTACTAATTATTACGTGAGCAATTATTCAACACTTTTGACGTTTTAATCTTCATGTCTGGTTTTGCCGATGGAATTTTTACGCACAAATGCGTAGAAGGTTTAAGATAGAGACTGCTTCTATTTGAAGGCAATAAAACGTAAAAGCATCTTGATCAAGATCATTCTGCATCAAAAGAAGCAAATACTTGGAAGATATCCAAACATCGCAAGTGATAAAAAAGTATGAAAGCTTTTATCAATCACTTATTTTGCAGGCAAATCCCTCTAGGTATGAATCAGACAGACTGATAACAAAGAGAAATAGTAACTCATGCAGAAAATATGGCAACATTTTAGCCTTTCTGTAACCAGCTCCACTTTCTCTTATTGTTCCTTTTTCACCCTGAGGCGACCCTCTTTTGAATATTTGAAATGATTGATTTTAAATTTTGTGTTTTATTTCATAGAGAGGAAAACATTGTATTAACAAATTTTCTCTTAAAAAGAATTTCACAGCTACATTGAAAATGAAACATAAATTGAAAGGCGGCTCTTCTTTCTTTTATATAGACAAACATTCTTAGAGCTTTTCTTTTCAAGCAAAATGAGAGGAAATAGAATATTAAAATTCTAAATTATTTTATTTTATTTAAGAATGTTCAAAGAAAGTATGCTGTGTTTGAAAAGCAACACTTTGACAATTCTTTCAATATTTTCGCTGTGTAAATATAGTGGATTTCGTATGAAAATATTTAACACAAGCATGCTATATTTTTGCTAAAATTACAAATGTGTGCATTTGATGAATAAAGAAGCATGTAAAAGATAAATATATTGTGAACTGACTTTATTTGTAAAAGAGAATGAAATTGTACATATTAAGCAACTTTTTATACAATAATGAGTAGTTTTGCCTCTTGATACGTACTTTTGTCCATGATTTATACATTTTTCTAATGAATTTATACAATTAGGCATCACAATTTTGAATCAAAAGTTTTCAAATAATATTGACAAAACATAGTATTGGATTCACCTTTGTAACTCTTATTTCCTAAAATTTTCCATACTTTCATTTCCAGTGAAATAAATTATAAATTAGTTCAGAAATGAAGTAATACATTTATTTTAAGAGATTTTATCACGGAAATAAAATTTCGTTTTCATAATAAAGAAAAGATCAAATTTTAATTAAAAATATCTAAAAATATATGTTTATGGGCTTGTATATATGTGTGTGTATATATTTTATATGTGTGTAAATATATGTGTGTATATGTGTGTGTATATTAATATGTATATATATGTGTGTGTATATTAATATGTATGTATATGTGTGTGTATATTAATATGTATGTATATGTGTGTGTATATTTGTAAGTGTCTATATGTGTTTGCATGTGTGTAATAAAATTTTAAACAAGCTCATTTGAAATGATATGAGATGATTTCAATAAAATAATTTTAGATAAAACTTTAAAAAGTATTATTTAAAATATTGGTGGAAGGATATTGGTTCAATTCTTAATGCATCAATGAAAAATATTTAATTTTTAAGTATTAATCGATATTTCTACATTAATTTTAATTCATTTATGGATAAGGATATGAAAACAAATTCAAATTTTCCGTGAAATAAAAACATATTCATGAAATGAACAACAAATAGATTGAGCTGGGAAATTTCATTTCCCCAGCAAAAATTTAAAACCCAATCATAAAAAAATATTTTCACTTTCAGGGGAAACATCCCGCATATGTTTCAACAAATTTTAAATTTCCCGTTACAATGAATTTCAAACCCTTTTTTTCCCCCCCCCCTTTGAAACACACTTAAAAAACAAAAAACCCTAACACTCCAGAAAAGAGCCCTCCTTGTAACATTAATAAGACTTGATGACTCTTACTGAGCTGAAAAGAACGGGGAAAAAAGTCATTTGACAATTTGACATTGTGAAAACTTCCCTAAAAATAAACCGAAAAGAAATTCTCTTTCCAAATGCCAAAAGTTCCAAATCATAAACACACGAAAAATAAACAATGAAATCCCTCTAGAAAAGTCTTGCCATCCGAATAAATGAATAAGCTGCACCATCTGTCACACCCAAAATAACAATGCAACTGCCTCAAATAAATGAGCTATCAATGCCAAAGAATAACTGCGGGTTCTTCTTTAGTGATTAAATATACCTTCAAAAGATGGCGCCATTATCGTTCAAAACGTAGAAATAATACGTATGACTGAGAAAGATAAGTTTTAGAAGTTTGCAGGAAGTGAAAAAAAAAGAGAGGTAAACTTCTTAGGTAATTAATGCAAGTGTGAGGCTCAACTCGTTCAATGGCATGTGCAAAATTTATTACTAACGCCAAAAAGACGTTTGGGGTCGGGCAAAAATGATTTATTTTGGCCCCAAAATTCCATAAACCCGGGTTTTATGCTTGATTGAGCTTTGTTGCTGTAGTTTTCTGCGGCTATGCGAAAGAAATATTTGTTTTCTGATGAAAGATGAAAGCGAAATACTTGGTTTGTGTGCCCTGAAAAATATGACTAGGTTGGACCTAATCGAACAGAAATTGCATCTTCGAAGCACTGAGAAAATTGCAGGTTCTAGCTTTGGACTCGAATGACTTTTTTTTTTTTTTGTTAATTAGTTCTTCGACGATTGCTTTCTCAAAAATACGTAGGGTATCGTACGAGGTAATTGAGTTCTTATGAGAATTGAATGATAAGCACGCAATTATGAAATGGACATTAACAAATAAATTATATTTGTAATTATTGAGTAGAATTTATCTTCCAAACTATAGTCGCCGTTTTTTAAGTCCCCTGTTCATTATTACTTTCTATAATGAGTTGAAGTTCCGATTAAAAATCAAATATTTTTAAGGGAAACGGGTTATCCCAAAATCGTTTTCAAAGTTAAACCTTAAAAATAGTTGCTCTTTTCGCGTTCCCCCCCTTTTAAATTTTTGGTTTCAGAAAGGGGGTTTAAAATTTGGTTTTGAAGTGACTAAGTGATATTTACTTTTGTTTTTATCATATAAATTAGTATGATTAAATTCTTTTTCTGTCAACTTAATTCCTTCTACCTTACCCCACTTTTATTTTCTAAAAATAATGATAATAAATTTTGAATTAAATGAAAGGACTCAATGATTTTTAAAAGAAAGATTCTTCTTTATAAAGTCATCGAAATATAATGAGTTATCCTCAGTGAGTCTAACCCATTAATGAGAGATATTTGTGTCCCCTATGTTAAATTTGTGCTAGCCAAGGCTTTTAGTAATATGACAAAACGATTCAAGTTTAAATCTGAGGGGACTCTGAAACAAGATCGTAATTCCCCAAATTGTTTTTTTACCACAGTTCAGAGGTTTTTTTTAATTTCAAATTGAAGCTGAGTTTTTTTTTACTTCTTTAAAACGAATATTTGTGCAAATTATAAATAAATACAGTTTTCTTAGTTTACTTATGTGAGTCAGATTGATTCTTGAATATCATGTAATCATTATAATGATGTTATAATGTAAGTGCTCAGGTTTAGGAATAATAAATTTTAAAAATATTTTTTTCCACATTTATCGAGTATAAAATCCTTTCGGTCATCAATTAGAATAGATATCTCATGTAAATACATTAACGCATTCATTGGTTTTTGGGAAATTTTCCCCCCAATATGGGACTTTTAGTATAAAATTTTTATATTTTTGTTGTTTTTTTTTTTGTTTTGGGTTTTTTTTTTTGGGCCCCTTAAAAAAAGAATAAAAACTCATGTAATTTTAAAAAAAAAGAAACCTACGCTCCTTTTTAGAACATTATAACATTAAAACATTATCAAACACACCGCTGTTCGATCGAAAGAAAGAAAACAGGCTGAATCATCTTTGAATATTCATTGCAATTAGGCCGAAGCTCAAAATTAGCGCCTCCAACACACTTCCGTAATTCAATATGCCAAATAATTACATCATTCAAATTAAAAACAACCCCCTCCTCTATCAATGGCAGACATATTTCACCCTGTTTGTTGAAACCCCTAAATGAGCCTCTTCCCTCCTAACGATATTCATCCCAACCACCCCTACCGTCGCCTTAAAAAAGCACGTTCGTGAAAAGTGGTGTTTATAATAAGTTATCGTTTGCGCTTCCCTTTCCCCATAAAAGTCTCCCTCATTACAACATTGCCGAAGACAACGACGACTGATTTAATACGCCGCTGTCACCCATCACAATGAATCGTCTGCGCTTTTACGTACACCCCTGGGATTGAACTACACCCCGGGGGATACCCCAAACACGAGAAAAGTGTCGTTTAAAGTGGATGGAAGGGCCATTGTTTGAGGACATAAAAAAGACCCTTTTTTCTTAGATCTTTTTTTGATAAATCGAATGTGTTTGGGTGGAATTCTGGATCTGGCATGTGGCTGGATTCGGATTGGTGCTCTTTAAGTAAAATTCGAATAAAAGAAACAAAGCACTAAATTATGTACCTGCGTTCAGTTTTTTGTTATAAATGTAAAGAAAAACTTTTAAAAATGTCAAGAAAATTTAAAGGTTTTTTTTTTTTAAAACTATATAAAGCATTTAATCGAATACATACCTTTGGTATGAGTATGAAAATTAAAAAAAAAATGAAAGAAAAGGTTACATTATAATTTAAAGTTAAGAGAACATAGTATGATTTAAAAAAAAATTAATATAATGATTTTCATAATTTTTTCGGTTACCATGTGTATGCATGTTTAAAACTGTTTTTCCCCCTTAAAAAGTTTAAAACGGTCACCATTTAATTTTTTAAGGGAAAAACTTGAAACTTATGAAGTGCTTTTAAAATGTTACTGATCCAACAAAAATTGACGTACATATATAAAATCTGATTTACAAGTACTTCAAACTATGAATAACGGATATGGGTTTTACAATAAAGACTGGTATTCGTAAACACAATATTTTTTAAGTTTAGTGAAAATTTTTTTAAAATTTAAATTCAATTATTTTTTTAAAAAAAAAATATTCTTTTATTGAAAAAAACCAACAATTTTATTCCATGTACTATTGCAACAAGTGAGAAAAATTTCCAAGTATTATTTACAATAAAAAAAAGCCTTAGTATTTAAAATTAAAACAAATTAATTTTTTTATCTTTCTGAGATAAGTCAGTTTAATATCATAGTGGAATGTCAATAAAAACAAACGTAAAAGTTACCATAACTTCGCGTTTTTTAATCTCAGAGCCTTCAAATTTTGTGAGCTTGTAGAAAATTTATATAAAAATAAATTGGGATAAAAACAAAGGGGATTTGAATTTTTACCAATTTTTCAATTTAATTGTATGTGCCCCTAAGTAGAAGAAAACTTTGCAAGTCATATTCAACAATCAACAAGTATAAATATACAAAATAATTAAAAATTAATTTCTATATTGTACTAAATAATTTCAATTATTGCAAGTAATTGAATATTTTGGTCGCTCATACTTATTCATTCCTACTATTTTGTTTTCCTACGATCAAAGTATACAATTTAATGTATTTATACTTAAACAAAAAAGTAACTAAAAACGTTTTAATTTGAAAATGTTTTAATGTATTTATCCGTATTTCGCTTAAACCAAAATTTTCTTTTTCAATTCTAAAGAGTTATAAGAACTTGAAAAGTTACAAAAAATCCAAACTATACCAATTGAATCTCTAGATTGTAAACCAATTATTTTTTTTCTGACAATCCTTTAAAATAAAATACAAAAGATTTTTGTTTTTTTTTTCTTTTTTTAACTTTATAACACCACCTTTTTTTAAAAAACTTTTAAATATTGAGTCATTTACCAAAGAATGTTTTTAAAAAAGCTATTGATTTATTTTATGTACACTGAATTTCCACTGTACAGCCTTAAAATTGCTTTTCGGAATCCAGAAAGATCCTAAATAAATACAAGGGCTATATTGTAAGGTTTTAATTGTTTCGAAAAATAATAAAGATACAAATTTAATTTTTATTTAATATTCATAAAAGGTGTTGGAAGCCTAAAATCTTATTAATATGATAATTTTGAGATTTTTACATTTTCAAACTGTTTAGATTTTAACCCTTTTTAAAAGTACCTTACTTTTTTAACCTCTATTGTAATAATAAGCCCTTAAAACCTTTTTTTTAAAAAACATTAACTGGGGCGCCCATTTAAAGGGCGCGGGCGTAAACAAAGATTTTTTTTTTTTTAAAAAATTGAATGAATGATGGATATAAAACATTTAATCCAAATTGTTAAAAAGTGTTTACATGGGGGACCCAAAATTCCAATGAAAGTGTAAACAACGTAATACAGTGCTTTCAAAACCATACTGGCGACCCATTTTCAATCATAATTTTTATCGCCACCCCCCTTTCACAATAATAATGGGGTTGTCGCTAAAGCTACCATACGATCTTAATTATAAACCGTACAAATTCACAAAAAAATATTTAAATTTTGTATTTTTACTTTTATAATATATATTTTAAAAATATATTATTTATAAAAAAGTAATGAAATTACTTTAAAAAGTAATATATATTTTAAGAAAATTACTTTTTTAGTAATTTCTTTTTATAAAAATTTATTTCTTTTTTAAGTAATATATATTTTTTAAAAAAATTATTTTAAGTAATACGATAATATCATGTTATTTTTCATATTCTATAATTTTAAATTCTTGCAAATGATATTTATTTAAAGATTTATTTCTTCCATCATCCATTTCAAAAAGTTAAAATGTCATTAGAAAAATAGTATAGTCTATGTTGCTTTTTTTTATCATATTTGTCCCAATTAGCATTCTCGCGAATGTCTGCGTGAGTCGGGGCAAACTATCCGACATCTGCCAAAACGGTATTTCTAATGGTATTTTAACCCTTTTTGCAACCTAGTTTATTCCCCATGAGCTGGTATCATTTTTTAGTGCGGCACCGTATAATAGGCGATCCCAAATTGCCGCAAGAATTTTATGCCCAGTTTCCTCCTCAGGGGGGGTATTGAGCCTGACGAAGCAAAATTGAACTTAAGAATTTTTTTTGTATTTTGGCAGCGAAGCCAAAGGGGCACTTAAAGGGTTTTTTTACATGCCGAATATTCATACGACAGGGCCCGTTCTGACCGCTGTCGATTTTCTGCATCAGAAAACCCACCGACATGGGGGGGTCAAACCCCCAAATTTAGGTGCAGAGGGCCCGCGAAAACCAATACGCCACCCAGTGGGGCCCCCTTGCGGGGAATTCTAAGGAAGTAAAACCAAGAGCACGGCAATGTAAAAAAATGAAAAAATGTTTTTTTTAAATGAATGCTCATATTATAAATAGTTTTAAAAACGAACTGTGTGTGTGTGTGTGTAATTGTAATCCCACAAATTAGCATTTATTATTAATTTTTAAAAAAAAAAAAAGTGAAAAAATTCCGATAAAGAATAATTGTGTTATTTTAATATTTAAAACGAGAAGACTTAAAAAAATTTTTTTAACCCCGGGGAGCAGACGCGCATTCGATTAATGAAAAATCCGGGGTGAGGGAATCACCCCGAAGATTTTACAATTTTTTTTATTGTACACAAAAAAAATCAAAATTTCCCAGTGAATATTTAACGAAGAAAAGTATACTTACCTACTTTCTATTTCTTCATTGATAATTTGGAAAAATTTCCCAATAGAACCAAATTTAAAAATGTTTCTAAGGAGGGACCTTAAAAATTACACAAATCCAGAAATTTTTCACGAACGTTACAGGAATGATATCAAAACAAAACTTCATATTTTTTTAAATTTTTGGTTTGTAAACCCCCCCTGAACGCTCCCGGGTTAAAGGTTTAATAATGAAAACTATGAATATTAAGTTCTAAAAAAAATTATATAAAAAAGTTTTTTACACACACACACACATCATCTTTTTTTATGTTTCAGAATACCAAAAAAAAATATTGGCCAAATAACCTTCAAAAGGGTTTTTCTGCTTTTCGAAATGTCATATAACCCCTTTTTTGGCGCAATTTTCAACTTCCCCAAATGAAAAAAAAAAACATAAAAAGGAACGAACTAACCCTAGCAGTGTTGAAGGTCAAACAGATGAATTTTTTTCCCTAGAATGTTTTCTGGGTCGGTTTTTCATTTTTGAAATAGATTTTTTGATTTAAAAGAAAATACAGTAAAAAAAAATCATCATGGGGTTCCCAAAAAACAAACAAAATGTGATGTTTTTTTTTATTTATAGGATCAGAACTAATGAATGTATCGAAATGAAAGTTTTTTTGTTTGATGAGGTAATACCAAAAATTCTGTCATTAAAAGTGTATTTTTTTTTTATGTCAGAAAGTATTTTTACCATTACAGTAAATTAATTTTTTTTAAACTTTTATTTTCGATATGCTCGCCCCCCTTTATTTATCCGCGCCCCCAATTTGAGAAACACTGACGTAATATACTCTCGTGTACCGAGGAAAATATTTGTTCAAATACAAGTTTTATCATTGCGTATGATAATATGATGTAATTTCATCATTTAATATGGGAAATGTATCAAAACCAGAAATTTTGAGAAAACTTAATATTGAGACGTGTGATTAACGGTACAGGCAATGGAGAGCATTGACAAAGAGAGGCTGTTAAAGGCCAAATACTCATGTTTGCAAAAAACAAAAGAAATTAGGAAAGAAAAATGACTTAAAAGGAAGAGAGAGGATGATGAGATTCGAAAAAGTGTAGATGTTTGAAGTAGGGGGAGAAATGTTTTAATAAAAAAGTAACTATACATTAAAACTCATTTATTTCAAAATGTAAATTTTAGTTGTTCAATGCACTTTTTCTGGCAAAATAATGTTCACAGGTATGTAAGTTTTTTATGATAATTTTATAATGATAGCTAATATATACTTAAATAAGCTTGTTGTAAAAAATTCAAAAATATATTTTTTACAAGTTTTTTTTATGTGAAAAATGTGTCAAATTTCACTATGTTTGATAAAACTTATAATAAATTATGAACAAATTCGAAATTAGCTAAAAGCTCATTTTGGTATAATGAGAAAGGTGTACTTTAATTGTATGAAAATTTTGAAGGGTGTAAATATAACAGACTTTGAGAAAAGGTACATCGAAAACAGCCAATTTAACATTGTCGGTATAGAGAGATTTCCGACTCTTCTTAATTCTTCCCTATAGGTGACCATTCAGAATCTCAAGTATTCTCCCAGTTATGTATTTGAACTTCTGAAGGCTGTCATCGTAAAATTCTCTCAGCAGACTTTGTCGAAAACCATTGTTCCTTCTCAAGAATGACGTCAGTTGTTCATCAGTTCTTCTACCCAATGATGGTTTTCAGAGGTTAAAAAAAAGTCGCTCGGGAGGGGGGTGAGATCGAATGAATATGGCGTACTTGGCAAAATTTCAAAGCCATATCGCTTTGATTCTACAAGTACAGTTTGAGGAGTGAAGTAATACGATGTCTACAAGAAAATGGGCGACTTTGGTGATCATACTACAGTGATGCTTGGATAGTCTGTGAGGGACTTATGGTCAGTTTGAAAAAAAATTCCTCTTCCATCTCTTAATAGTTTCCAATAATGAGTTATCTTATCCATAAATAGCATCATTTTATCATGGATTTATCGGACATTGTAATTTTTCACACAATTGAAGTAACTTAATCTACTACGAGCCTTTATATCCGTATACTCAAAATGTTTGAATTTATGGCTGAGTGAAACTAAACATTTATAATTACCAGTAATTTACTACATTATGTACATAAGGATATATATATAAGCATCAAATTGTTGGAATGCTATCCCTATTACCTCGCACATGGCCATAGACACCGAGTGATCATGGTTATGAGCTAGTGACTGGTGTTGTCAAATCGGGGGTTTAATTCTTGGTGCCTCTGCAAAACCCATTATGTAAAGGGGTTAAGCAAGTTTAACCAACTAAGGTTCAAAGTCTTTCCGTAGTCGTCTTCGGCACTTGATTAAGGTACGAAATCACGATTCCACCCTCAATAGCCCTCGCAAATCTTCAAAGAATATCGTTAACACGGCAAGCGCAGGGTATGTCATACTCACCGTCAACTTTTTTCAATGCTCCTTCTAAATTGTTTTTAAAAAATGTGTAGTTCCTCGTGTAGCTGACTTTAAGGTTATATCCTTTGTATCCTTTGAAGGGTCTTAGTTTGCAGGCAAATTCTGAATATACATTTTTGGATACCACCTTTTCGGATATGTCATAACCTACGCGTGAATTGCCGTTACAAGTCTGAATACATAAGCATGATTTAAAATTTTACTTATTCTATGGTTCATTATTGTAGTTTTAGTGAAGGAATATGACATTAAAATAATTTGATAGGTACCGTATTTAAACTATTGCTGGAACAATAAGAGACTGTACAAATACAATAAGCTTATTGTATTTACTATTTGTATTCCTTTTTCACCTTTGTATACAAATTTTATGCAAAAAATAGGATGTAAACATCCTTGGGTATGAGATACCCTGCTCGTGAAATCCCATTTGTTTTTTCTGCTCGAGTAATGCTGGGTTAGTAAAAAAATAAAGCAAACACCTCTTATATTTTCACTTGTATGTAAAGATTTCCTCTGTAATTATTTCAAAGTTACCTCCTTGAGTGGATCAATGCACAGAAATGTTGTCCCAGTTGTTTATTTAAGTCAAAATCAAAGACTTAATGCAAGCAGGAAAACTGCTTCTAACAACACCATGCACTTGTTATAATTCTTCTCACATTTCGAAGCGTAGCATTAAAAAAACATTGTTTTACACCCTGCCATCCACCTCATTCCATTTCCACAACTCAACCCCACATTTCAATCCCACCCTAACACTCTGATATTTCACCTCATTATCACCACAGAACAAATGAATTCAGGAGTCTTTCAAACACCAATAACATTTCGCAGTGCAAATCAACCAACTCCCGACACCTACCAGGGAAGGAGTGTATTAATTATGCAGAGATCATTAAGTTAACAAAGCTATCTAGAGGCGAGCTCTTCCAAAAATCATTCTGCATGCACCATTGTTACCTAACGGTGGCAGTTAGGCTTGGCGTTATGGGCTGGATGCATTTATTAAAACAAATAGCAGACTTTATTCCGGGTATTGGAAGCGCGTGCTTTTATGCAAATTGAAGCAAGCCGAATACATTAAATCGCGATGATAGCTAGAGGTGTGCTGTGTGTCCATAAATAATCACAGGCGGGATTGGTTTTTGAAAGCAGAACACATTGTAATTTGAAATGTCATTGATCTCTGTGCACGCCTGGTGAATTATGTAATTAAATGATAGGCTGGTAGGCTAGCGTGCTTGTATTAGTGACTCATGAAAATATAAATAAACTTTTAAACATTTGTGAACTTTATCCTACATATGTAACTTTTGTTGTTACGGTAAATGATGTTTCTTTTGTCAAAGTTTAATAAAATTAATTTTTCTAGGCTATTGATTTTCGGAGAATTTGTAAAGTAATTAGTTACTAAGGGGCTAAGGGAATGCAAAAATTATGAACCCCTTAACCACCGTATAAAAAATAACATGATTCACCCCAAGTGCCACCATTTCTCTTATAGGCACACATATACGGTGCATTGGAGGGAAAAGGAAATACATAAAAAAAGGAGGTTTTTCTCAAAAATAAGTTAATCATTTGCAAACGCTGTCAAAATCATTTTATTGCATTCCAAAGCCTTCGGAATAGCTTCTGACAGCAGTATAAAGAAAATAATCGTACTTTGGAATGACGGATATATACGTCCGGGACATTCAGTACACCGGTTGATCAAGACGGATATATACGTCCAAGACATTCAATGCACCGGTTGAGCAAGACGGATATGTACGCCAGTGGCACTTAAGGGGTTAATGTAATTTAAATTTTTTTGTGTAAATTACTTATTGACTAGTTTAAATTTTAAAGTACAGTCAATTCAGTTTATATTATGTTTAAAAATAATTTTGAACATTTTTACTAGATTTCCTTCTTAAATGCATTCTTTGATAGATTCAAATTCCTACTAAAAAAAGTTATTTTCTGGGAACAGGATACGATTTATAAAAAAATCTTTGATTTAAGAATTTTGGCATTTTTTTTTTGCTTGAAACTTAAGTATATGTATACTACAAAGCTAACTATTCAATCCTTTAAACAACAGTTTAAAAATTATTAATGCTTTTAAAATGCTACTCCTCCTACAATAATTGATGTATACACCACAATATATAACAAATGTAAGTATGGTTTTTCTGCTAACACATGACTGATATTATTTTTAAAGAGGCTAATTATATATATATATGTATTTTAGCCTAAAAACATTGTCTTTGCATTTTTGAATAATTTTTGTCAATTGAATCGTACTGTATCCCCTTAACAATGTCATTTAAAACACGAAATTTGCAATTAAATGTAAATTTGATGATTTGCACATATGATGAAAATGAATATTAAATTCACAAAAAATGCATATGTGAATTTTTAATTCTAAGAAGAGGTAATTGTATACATTTTATTCACAATTTACTATTCCCTGTTAAATGAACGAGAAATGATTATTCTAAAATTGTAGATTACAACCTATCGAAAAAAAATATGCAAAAGTAAATGTTATTATTTACAAATGAAATATATCTACATATATTTACTAAAGATTTAAATAACAAACTTTTTCAAACTGTTTTATTTCCTACAATTGAGTTCGATGTTTTAATATTTTATTGCTTGGGTATAAATCATATGAACACAATATAATTAACACCGGCTGTCATTTGTAAATTCTCATAAGTTAATTCTAATATATATGCACATATAGATATATTGCAATTAACTTTATATATACGTATATATATTACAAGTTACATATTAATGGCTTTGAAATTGAGCTACGCCAGTAATAAATTACTAATATAATGAACAAGGTGTTGAATATTTTTTTAAAATATAATTTTCAGAATAATTAATGTTAATGAATCTTAAATAAATTTTCAAAATTTTTATGATTATTTATATATTTTTTGTACATCAGTTTACAAGTAATTCCATTGAATTACTGTATAAAACCTGTAAAAGAAAATAATAATTTTTAATAAAAATTATTTTAAAATTTATTTCAAAAAATGAATTTCGGAATACATAAAATATGCTTAAAATCTGAAAAACGAAACAAAATTATTTAAGTTATCTTGTTATTAATATAAATTTAACTTATTAACAACTTAATTAAATTTATCATTTACTTAATTTATGTTCCTCGTGTGATAATAATTGATAAATTTGTTTTACACGTTAATCTTCTAAAATTAAAACTGATAATAATTAAAATAAGAAAACTTTCATCATTAAGAAGAGACGAAAAAATAATTTGAAGTATATTTAATAATGACTTATATAATAAGATAATGTTTGGTTAAAATATAAAAAAGGCATTTATATAAAAACCAGACAGGTTTTTATAAAACGAAAAAAAAAAAATCTTATTTACAAAAGTAGATAAGATGAAAAATTATTTTACGAGATGTGATGGAAACACATTTAGAGCCACGAAAGAAATTATTAAAAAAAAAAGGTCATTTAAAAAGTGTTTTAGAATTTTCTTCTGTCTATTCATAAAAAAATTTCCAGACACAAAAAATTTCAAAAAAGAAAAAAGGATTATGAAAAGAAGGCAGTAAAATCACTCATAACTGAGTTCTTAATGAAATTTTGCTTTATAAGGACAGTATATGTACAAATAAATATAATGTAATAATAAAAGGTTCAGGGGATTAAAAGATTACAGTTATAATAATCATCTTAAGTTTCTACTAAAATAAGATGCTTTAAATAAAAACTCAGTATCGTAACGTCGTGAAACCAGGATTACATAAGCTTCTGGGTTGTGAGACGGATCACAAACCTTACGTAAATTACATTCTATTACAAACTATTTCTTACATTGACACATATAACTATTTTATCTCTAAGAAGAAAGTTTACACAGCTAGCTATTAGAGGCTTTGTAGCGTCGTCTTTTTCGCTCTTACAACAGAATATCTTAGCACTTCATATTCGTCGAAAAGGTAAAACGAATTTTCTCGAAAGTCTTTCGCCACTTTTCCGGATATCGCTTTTCTAATGCCGCTGATCCCTTTGTCCTGCAGCTTTCTCTGGTATCGCCGATTTCATATTACTACAGGGCTGGCTCTACCAATTTTGTCGCCCGGACAAAAATGGAAAATGTCGCCCCTTTCTCCAATGCCAACCCCTTTTTCTCTCTTTCTCTATATATATATTATTTTAAGTCTTAAAAAAATTCAAAATAATTAGAAATTAAGGACATAATTACTTGCTATTATTTCAAACGAGTGAAAATGAAAGAGAAAGATTCGTCTATTTAAGAAGCACAATTTCTTCGAAAAATAGTCTACTAATGGTGGGGATTATAAGAGTTTTTTCAACTTTTAGTAACTACACTCAAGACTAAAATAAAACATCTTCTGTGGCTCTCTATATACCATAATCTTTTACAACCCTTGTCCCCTTTTGGATAGCTGAAGCCGGACATCGTAAAGGTGAAAGGAATGTCCGTTGTGACCTCACTCCAGGATGGGAAGAAAGTTACTAGTGAAAGATGTGTAAACATATGAAATTTCATGATTTAACATATACTCCCACCTCGAACCCTTCAAGTTTGAACATAAAAGAAAACTATAATTAAATATACAGAGTACAAAATAAAAAAATAAGATACATTGAATGAAATACCAAATTCACACCCAAAAATATTTAAGAAAATATATCAATTTTTTTGTATATATATATATATATATATATATATATATAAATTTGATCCAAATGCCGCCGTTAAAATTTGCCGCCTCAGGCAGGGGTCCGTCCCTAGAGCCGCTCCTGATTACTATTACTGCTGCCTCGCAGTTTTCGCTCGTATCTCCAATTCAGCTGTGGTTTGTCTCTTTAAACCTTTTGCGTGGGCCTCTCTCAAGTCCTCTACAATTTCTGATTAAAAGGAACAGGTTCCTGCATACGGAGCCATAAGAATTGGTCCTAACAGCATTGGTTATTTCGGGACAAAGACCTTTCTTAGCTGCTACCCTCTTGTCGCCACATGTTGAAAACCATATGGCGGGGTCATAAATTGACCAGTCCCTTCAAAGCCAAGCAGGGCCGATCCTAGGGTGTCGGTCACCCGCGTGCGAAGACCTAATGTGCCGCCCTCAAGAGAATTATTCATATTTTGACTAAAGTTTATATTTAATATTTATATATTTAATAACTTATTATAATACTTACATATATTTACTTACTTATTATAATACTTACATATATTTACTTACTTATTATAATACTTATATATTTAATTACTCTGATTACAATATATATTTAATTACTGATTACAATATATATTTAGTTACTTATTACAATATTACTTATTTAATACTTATATATTGAGGTTAATGTCTAAGAGTAAAAAGTAAAACATTAATAAAAATGCAAATAAAATTTGAAGTGCAAAACTTTGTTTTTTGGTCAGCTAATGGTTTATGGTTATGATGAAACATTTTAACAAAATAATAAACAAGCAAAAATATTACCTTTGCAATAAAAATAGACATTTTATAATCAGAAAAGAAAAACAACTGTAGTTACTCAGAAAATATAATTTAATGAAAAAGTACTAAAACGCACACATAAATCTCGTGAAACAAAAAGTATATAAATCGGTCCTTCTACAAATAGTACCTAATAAATAATTATAAAATAAATTTTCTAGCTTTCTGAGAAGCAAATTTGTCAATAATTTTCGTGAAATCAATTTTTTCAGATATTTCGGATTCATTGGAGAATGTGTCCATATCTGAAAGTCTTTCTTGTGTCACTTCAACGTCGAGAATTTAATCCTTGGCATTTCTTCCACACAACCGTGGACCATCCCTTCCATACATGTATAGAGGGACCGAACAGCCGTTGAGACAGGTGCGTCTTATCTGTAGTCCACGCAGAAGAAAAAGTCATCTGGCTACTATTTCTCTCTCAGGGTAACGGAGAAGAAAAAAAGGGGTAACAATCAGCTGGCTAAGAAACAACACTACAATATAAGTGAACTAAATACTTATTTTTCAATTAGAATTAAAGTATAACTTAAAGCTTCAGAGTTATTTACATGTGATTGAATGGTGAAAGAACAAAGTATCGAAACGGCGAATGCATTCTGTTTATTTTTAAGTAAAATCCAATATATACCCAGATGGATTACCGTGTTATCTCTAAGTCTAGGGACTATTTATCCTCTATGATTGGATAAGCAGCAAGCAAGTCCACAGTTCAAATGTGCGAAAAAGTTGTTTGTTTCACAAAATTTTAAAAAGGAATTTGTAGTTTTGTAATTCCAGTGAAAGTTTAAGCATGACAGTTGTGAACAACACGGAATCTCTTTACTCCTTATTGACTAACTTTTATTCATTTGATTTCAAAACTTTAATTTTTACTTATATTAAAAAATGTAAAATATTTACAAAATACCCCTTTAACCCGCGGTCACTCGCGCCTGTTTTTGCTACCTTCGTTACTCGCGGGGTGTAGAGAACACCCCAAACTTTTAACACGTGTATTTAGTTATAAAAATAAAAATTCAGCCATTATGATACATATTTATAAAGTACAAGATGTGTTTTGTATTATACAAATAAAATTATTTAATTTATTGCACACAAATGAGACTAACATTAATTTAAACTAAACATACAAAATTTTCATTTTAAAACACATAATTTTATATTTTTCAAAAAACCAATAAAACGCATATGCCAGTAATAAATATACTTTATAATTAATGAGATAATGATAGTAGAAAGTATAGAAAAATAATATTTTAATCATTTTCCAAACTTTCAGAGCAGACTGTATATAAATGCTCAACTTCTCGCGGGAGTTCTCAGACCTCCAGATAAACTTTTCAAGGTCATTACATTCCAATCGTTCCTTAAAAAGGGATTGCATCACGCCTGAAGGTTCAATGACCTAAAATGTGCAGCTACAGAAAAAATCGTGGTACTGCACATTCTTTTTAGAAATCTGGGAGGATTTTCTTGTTGCTGGGGTGTACAGAACACCCCGCGCGAGTGATCGCGGGTTAAAAAGAATAAGCTGAAAAATCTGTCAGAAATCTATTAAAGGAGATCATTGGATTATTTACATCTACCTTAACAATGCGTATATATTACTTCGGTACATAATGCATGAATAAAGAAACATTTATTTGAATTTTATAGCTTTACAGCCATACATAAGGAGATTTTGTATACATTCTGTCTTATAATTCACAGGTCCATTACCTTTTACTTAAATATAACATTTATTACGATTACTTCTCTTTGGAGTAGAATTTTCTTAAATTTAATTATTGCAAGCCCTTATTTTTTTTCCGGGCAGATTAATTTCATATTAATTAATTATAGGAGAAAAGTGACTCACTCATCACGGTATCTCCGGATCTAATAGACCTATAGACTTGAAATTTGGTAGGCGTGTCTATCTATCGCGTTGAAAATCTATTCCCAAGAGGGTTTGCTAGGGGTTAAGTGACAAAAAACCTTTTAAAATTCAAAAAGTTTCCAAGAACACCCAAGTAAAAAGCTACATAAATGAATAGTCTAAAAATTGCAAATTAAAAAAAAAAGTTGAATAATTATTTATTGAGATTATGAATTTTGCTTAACCCTCAGAGCAGACCATTCGTCTCTCAGACGGGGATGATGTGGGGTATGCCTGTAGATAACGCTGTGGTGTGATTTTTGGGGTACTTTGAGATTTTTTTCAACTCACAAATATGTGCGATTTTTTTTTATATATCACCGTCTATCAGTACCTATATTCCTATAGTTTTTTTCGTTTTTGGTATTTTTACTTTTAATTATTTTTACATGAATATGAATAATTTCTAATAAGTTTTTATTAAAATACTTGTCACAATTCTTGTGATAAAAATATATTAATACAGTGTGCCTCATAAAAAAAAGACTTAAATATTAAAAATACTACTAAATTTCATGAGTGAGAAGGACATTCAAAACAATCCTTAAGATAATAAAAAAAATTGCGTAACCGTCTATCAGACGGATGTTTCTAAGAGTGGCAAAAGATTGATGTTCCGGCTAGAGTGTTAAAAAATTTTTAAAAAAATTAATGACTTCGATGACATGTTATAAGTGTATTTATGCCCATCTTAATATTTGTGAGTAGCAACCGCAAATCCTCACGAGCATTCACATTAGATAAATATACCTGAAATAAATTTAACCCAATACATCGGTGATCTATGTAGTTTTTTACAAAGTCACTGCAATGTGCTGCATTTTTAAATGACGAGCAGCAAAACAAAATATCTGAAATCAACACTGCTTGTCTAAACTAGGAGTCTAAGAACAACTGGCCGAAAGCAAAATGAGACCGACTCGCTTAGTTTAGTCTCATGACATTATGGAATTTAGAATGCAAGTAAATAATATGATTAACGAGATCATAATTAATGATATTAATAAATAACTATGATTAATGAGATTTTATGTTGCTGCAACTTTCACTTCAATCATGTTTGTAGTCGGTGATAAAATTTATTAAAGTGGATGTTAATAGCACCGAATTTAAATGTTCATCATTCAACTTGGATTAGTTAATAGTTTTGTACATCCCATTTTGGAGAATACATTTTTCCATATAAAAGGGGCTCAGAAAGCGAGAGAAAAAGCCACAAGCATTGGCACAACTAATCAAATTGTGCGTCTTGAAGACTCTAAAAATTCCTGTAATTATAAGTATAATTTTTTTTCAATATATAGCTGCACTGAACAAATAAATAATTTTGATTGAAGTTATAGAGAAAGATATTCTAAAATCTCCTGAAGCCGTTAGTAATTACATCAAAATCTACAAAGTGAAACCCGTGATTTCTTTTTTAATGCTACGAAACTTGAATTACAAAATCCAGTGAAAACTGCGTGCCCCTACAAGCTGGTTAGTTCCAAAATGGAATTTTACATGTAATTGAAAACTACAGTGTGTTGGTCTGACGAACTATGTCTTTACCCTTGATCAACTTTTACCAACATGCAAAAAGAATATTCACCTTACTTTGTGAACTGAAATTGTTTATATGTAATAATTGTCCATTTGAATTTTCTTTCGACTGAGGAATTTTCTTTAAATCCTAATAGTCTTGAACCCTCCAAGATATCGTGGGATAATTATTTCATTTTACCTACTTAATGGGAAATATCCTTTTAAGCAGAACTTTAACAACACAAAAACTTCCACATAGGCACATTTTAATGTGCAACATTGCATCAGCCACTTATCCTGACTAGTCACGGTATTAACCACTTCATTGCCGCCAGCGTATATATATGCGTCTTGCTCTACCGGTGTGTTAAGTGCCCGAGACGCATATATACGTCCTTCCAAAATGTGATTTTCTTCTTTGGGCTTTTATCAGTAAAACTATTCCGAAGACTTCGGAATGTATTAAAATGACCTTGACAATGTTTGCACAAAGGATTTACTTATTTCAGAGAAAAATTTGTTTTTATTTGTGCCTTTTCTTTTCCCTCAATATACCGCATACGCGAGCTTAACTTTTAATCGGCAGTTGAGGGGTTAAATAACAAGTTTTTCATGATTTTCAAAGCTACCGAATGGGAAAGATATAAAAACTGAGATAATCGAAATGTAAAAAAGAACGCTTTTTTCCCGTTTTTATTCTCCGTGTGTGTCTGTGCTGCTATTCCAGCTCTTTGTAACTTTATGTGTAAATAATTAATAAAATGTGGAATTAAAGTCAGAAAACGTTTCATCGATCCTTTCAGCGACAGCAACCGCATAAATATGTTCCAGTAACACGTTTAATTCCAAAGAAAATGTTACATGTATGTGCGTGTGTGTGATGATAATACCTATGTTAGCAGAAATCTTTTATATATGATCATTTCTATGAAAGCTGAAACGTTTCTTATAAAGAACATATATGTTTATTTTTCATTAAATTTACTCGGAAAACTTTTCAGAAAATAGTTAATGTTGGCGACGAATTTATACAAAAAATTCCTTGTATCATAAATGAAATTCTAACAAAGGTAAATCCTAGTTTCTAAAATAGTTGTATTTCAAATACAAAGAGAAGGAATCGGTCCTTTTCATAAAAATACTAAAATAACTTTTTACAAATGCTTATTTTTAGAAATGATCTTTTTAAAAGAAAAATAAAATTAGAAAGAAGGTTGAAATGGTTTATAAAAAAGAGAAATGCCAGCTCTATTTTTGGAAAAGAAAAAAAACAATCGACATTACTTACATGTAACTTTTTTTGCCTCTAGAAAAACCTTTCTTTTCTTACACATTTCAAAATGTTTCATTTACAAATGTAAAAATGTGTTTTGGTAAAAATATTTTTCTTTCACGTACTTATTAGAGCGTTTTTAGACAATTTGATTTAGTAAACTTTCACTAAACTTAAAAAATAAGAATTCGAAATGTGTTGTTATTGAAATGAATTCATATGTTTGGAATGTATTGCCATTTTTTTAAAATATTACTTCATCGTAAAATGTGAAAACATGTTTTGAATTTTATATCTTAAAGCGATGTATAAATTATACTACTAAGTAAGAATTAAATATTCTTCAGTAAGTTTTCTGTGATAACCATATGTTTGTTGCTCTCCTGAAGATGAATAAAATAAACTTCATAAACACCTGAAAGTTAATGAGTTAACTGTGATTGATGAAAATACTCGACACGGAGAAGTTGCATGATTTTTCATTATGACGTGTATACTCGTCATGCGTAAAAAGTAGTGCCATAGGTTATTTAAATTACAATTTTTGAAAAAATGTTTTCTCAAATTTCAAGTTAAGAATATTTTGAGGCCAGGCCGGATTAAAGCAAATAAAATAAAAAATAAGGAAAAGTTAAGGTATCCGACTACGTCTGGAACCATGATTTTAAAAAAGCTCATAAATAGATAATTTTCATGATATTTAGCGTCTCTTAGATTAAAATAATGATAAATTTTTTAGGACATTATGACAAAAAGTATTTAAATAAATTTTTTTGGCTTGGCTAGATAACCTTTTTTCCAAATTTTTCCCCTTTTTAAAAATGTTTATCAATTAATATTTTGCTTGTAAATCTCAGACCTCTTGTACAGAGGCTCAACTATGATTTTTGAAAAAATTCCCATT
Organism: Trichonephila inaurata madagascariensis; assembly: GCA_019973955.1. Taxonomy (NCBI): domain Eukaryota; kingdom Metazoa; phylum Arthropoda; class Arachnida; order Araneae; family Nephilidae; genus Trichonephila; species Trichonephila inaurata. The sequence continues at coordinate 97,158 of BMAV01028204.1, forward strand.
ATTTTCAGAGTTACAACCCTTTTGAAATAATTATCGGCGTTTTTTTCTTAAAATTTTCCCCCTTCTGTTTTCGTAAAACATGGATAAATGACTTCCAAGTTATGCACTTCAAAAATTCTTTGAGCCTCTGTACAGAGGTCTGAGCTATATACAGGCAAAATATTAATACAATAGAAGCATTTTTACAAAAGGACATTTGGAAAAAGTTATTCTAAATTAATTTTGCCAAAATATTGTATTTAAATACCTTTTGTCATAATTCCTTAAAACAATGCATACATGTATTCTAATCTAAGTGACACTAAATATCATAAATATTATCCACTTACACTCTTTTGCAAAATCACGGTTCCGAACGTAGTCGGATACCTTAAGATGAACTTATGCGTCCCCGTATACACGAGTAAAATTGCGTATAAGTTCACATAACGAATTTATTTATGTGCGATGATAAAGTTTTTTATATATTAGCCTAAAAGGGGCAAAGTCGGAACATTGCTTTATAATAGGGTTTCTTCAGGTATGGTCAGCTGTGGGACAAATGCGTAACGCCGACCAGGCACTGGATAGCCCATTGATAGCTTCTGGCTTGAATTTATCTATCTATCGAGTGGTATTAATGCCAATTGTTTGGTGTTAAATCCATGCGCTGACATAAGAGTAATGGCCCAATGCCATGCAGATTAGAGAAAAGTTATTTTATTGGGAGTGGGAAAGACAAGGCTGCTTTCTGTTCAGAGGACTGTGATGAACCGTACAGCGTGCACTCCAGAACTTTCTAATTGTCAAGACAGGTAGAAAATATTTTGTCAGTATAGAACAGCAATACTCAACCTGTGGCTCACCGAGCCTTTTTAAGTGGCCCGATCATGACCCATTTCTCTGAGAAATTCTCTTATTTAAGAACAATACATTAAAATTTTGGTGGGAAATTCTTTGACGAGAAATCAAATATGTCGATTTTGTTTTTTTGCTGACGATGTCGTATGGTTGCGAATTGATATTCTTTTTCTATTTCTAATGATTACGGTTAGTGATAACAGACAACAGTGGTGTAGAGAATATTTTATGGGTGGAACTAATTTTTAACAATCTTTCATATCTTGCAAGCGAAAAATATTCGAACGATTTGGAGGTTGACTGTTTTGTAGTGAAAATTAACATGGATCTGTACTTGTTTGATTTGTCACGAAAGTGTTGTATTTTAAAAAAAAATGCCAATTAACAGTAATCGCACACACATTCAATGACACTTTTCATCCACGATCTCTTGCAAGATTGGATAAATTGGATTTATATTTAATATTCTATGGAAAAAAAATGTTTTGTCAGTGGTAATGTCACAACTGTAACAAATACATCCTATGAAGTTTGTTACATTATTGATAATAATATGAAACAGTTTACTGCAAAAATTGTAAAGGAATGTTTCTTAAATTCTTTTGGTTTAGTGTTAGTGACAAAAATTTAAAAAAAAAAATTCTAATTAAAAAAAGCGAAACAGGAGTTATAATATTTGGATCAATTTTCTACATTTTAAATTTCCAATGTTATCTTGGTTCTAAAGCATTCCCTCCCCCCTTCCTCCTGTAACCTCATGTTGCAGTCAGCGTGAAATAGCTAAGATATGTATGCGGCCCGCGTGAATTGGCTGACATATGTATGCGGCCCAACAGGAAAAAGGTTGAGTACCCCTAGTATAGAATGAAGTAAATCAGTATGTGCTTAGGTCTCTCGGTCTGGAATTCTGACGGTCACTGTAATTTATAGATATCCATAAAAACTTGTCTTCAATAGGTCTTCAAGTAACATGCATGTTTCTACTAACCAAATAAAGATTTATTACTGCAAAATTGGCAATTGTATGAAATAAAACCATCGTTTTGATCCAATATTGTAACAGTGACATTTAATCTGTGATTAATGAGTAGACTCGGCATCGCTCGATTTCCCAACACACATAGTTGCCTGTTTTCAAACAAGGCTACTACAGATAACTGGTTAAAAAATTACTGATCAATATACTTAAAACTTATTTCTATCACGTTTTATTATTTTTGACTTATTTTCTTTCTAGAGGCAGACAATTTATTAAAGAGAATGTACCATAAAATGATGTTAAAAAGAAGTGCAAAACTCAAACTTCAGCAAAAATTTTATAAATAAAGTCTATGTATTAAGTAAGGTGAATAAAACTGTTCTCTTTCTTAAAAAAAACTCAAAACTAGCTTCCTCACAAAAGACCTTTTTTTCAGTCAATATCGAAAATGTCTTTAATTTCTAAATTATTTGCTTCAAACTGTCAATTGTTTTAGAATCCTATATGTATCGTACAACATTGACATTTTTTATAAAGAAACCACTTAACTATGAATGAAGGAAATTAAATTATATAGAAATGAATAAAATATGTAAAATTTACAGAGGAGATTATTTTAGTTAAAAAAAAATTTAGAAGTAGTATAGGTCTTACCAAATAAAAGAAATGCTTATTAATTGTCTTCATAGTGTAGTTCAGGAATATATATTAAAATTACAATTTGCAACTAAAAAGGCAAATACTTTGTTGTATTTTACAATTATGTATCTCGTTACCTTATCAAAACGAGGTTAAATTAATGATACGATGTCAGGAAAAATTAATTTGAAAAGTTTTTACAAAAGATATGCTTTAAATTACACCCGCAATTAAAACAAGTCAGTTACAGTTAACTCATTCTCTTGTAGTTTGTCATCGTTCATGTAAAACAATAAGATAAAAGCCAGAAAACTTCTTTAACAGAAAAATTCCTTAATATGCGTACAAGAGTCATGTAATTGTATCACGTGTGTCTAGTCATTTATCATTCCCCTTCCCCCCTAAATTAGAAGTATTTCGTAGACACTCTATTTTTCACTTTAATACGCATAATTAAAACAAATTTAGTGACAGAAGACGTAAAATGTTAAAAAATGCCACATACATGGTAAAATGGATTGACTTAACTAGAAGTATATATGTTACCTCTAAAGTGCAAACATTAGTTAATGTGTAGATTAGCTAATTCAGTAGTCCTTAACCCTCGGGTCATAGACTGGTACCGGGCCGCCCAAGGAGCATTAAATTATTTCTATTTTATTTACTATGATGTATTTCTCTTGGATTTATGCAATCTTCCCAATACTCATGTTTTTAAGAAAATTGTGTTTTATTTTGAAGGCGTGTTTAAATACAATTAAATTAAAATGAAGTCAAAGCAATTTAAAATATAAGAAATCAAGCCCCCACCCAGTGGGTCGCGGTAAAATTACCAAACACTGATTTTTACACGAAGGTAAAAAGGTTGGGAAACTCTGAGCTAGGTATAATCTGCCCATTAACTAGAGTAATCCGATAAAGTGTGGAAGATTGTTTCATTTCTGAAATTACCAAGGTAAAATGTGAATTACCTAGAAAATTTGCACATTACCTATTAGACCAGTGTTTCTTAAATTGTGGGGAGCTCCCCCTAAATATTTAGAAGTATAATATTCTGGGATGGACATTCAAACGGAATTCTTAACATAAAGGGAATGAGAGAAACAAATTTTTCAACGATACGGAAACTGCTAATGTGACGATTACCTTGTTAAAATGCGGAAAAACTTGAGTCCGCTTTTTAACGGAGCAGAATTATCTGCACATCAGTTACTTAATACACGCATTAACTGCTTTTGAGCTTTAACTGTAGTATATATTATATGTATATATATGTAAGTGAGTGTGAATATTAACGTCACACTGTTCTGCAACACGAGGGCTTTTGGTGATGGACCTCGTAATTTTTAACCATAGTCAAGGGATGAGGACTACACCTGAGCTGTCACGCCTCTCTCCTAACTTCTACACCACCCCAACGGGAGGACGTTTGAGCTCTCGACAGATTTAAAGTTCATCGCTGCCCTACACCGGTGGGTCTTTAGTTGTACTGAGCTTGAACTCTTAACAAGCCTGCCACGATCCAATAACCTCACCACTAGGCTACAGCGGCCGATATATATATATATATATATATATATATATATATACATCCTTACTAATATTATAAACGTGAAAGTTTGTGTGGATGTTTGGTACTCTTTCACGCAAAAGCAACTGAATGGATTTTAATGAAACTTTACAATAATATAGTTTATACATCAGAATAACACATAAGCTATAATTTATAAAGATATTGTGTGAAGTGTCCAAAATATAACGATAATTGTCATGTAAGTAGGAAAAAATTCTGTCATCTGCAAAAAAGCCCGCGACAGCATATATCTATCTTTTATGTGTGAATCAAAACTTTACATTTTGTTTTGTCTACGCCAGGCACCAGGAACTGCGAAAGCTTGAACAGGTGGATCGTGAGGCTGATTACAATTTTAACATAAAATAAATACAACAAAAAGTAATATTAACGTATTACACTTCCAGATATAAATTATTTATACTATTTTAAGCGTTCATTACACAAAATTTGAAACAATGTGCTACTTTTGCTGAGAAGAGATAAGCTTAGGAAGGCGTTTTCAAAAATCGACCTACAAGAGACTTACTGGGAGCTATAGATAAAAAAAATCCCTTTTATCAGCTATTAGATCTACAAACTTAAAATTTAACAAACAGGGTTCTTTTTTTTTTTTTTTTATTCAGCTGAGATATGCAAAAAGTTTTTTTTTTCAGTTTAATTTGCAATTCACGTAAAATGAACTCATTAAAAACTTACTTATCCTTCAATCTGTGTTGCTTAGTTTTTCAATTCACCTGTGCGAAGAACTGGTATAACAGCTAGTATATATACCATATATAAGAGTTTTTAAGTGTTTATTTGTACATTTTAGAAATAACAATATTTTCATAACGCTAGCAATGGAATATATCCTTTTAATCTCTAGTTTTTTTAGTTTATGTTAATATTTACAGAAATTTATATTTTAATAATAAATGTTCATTTCTTATACTCAATAGTACATAAATAACTATGTATATCACAAGAAACATCATCTCCTTCGAATTACACTGAAATCACCAGAAACCGGGGAGTTGTTTCGTAACCACTCCGCTTCTACTTCCCACAGATTAATGAAAAATTGCAACTTCTCAAGCAATGACGTCTTCATTTCCTCGTTGCCCCACAACTTCAAGTAGCCGGCCTTCGCATCATCATGACATTGTGATGCGGTACATAATTAATTAACCCTATTTTCGCATTCAAAGGACTTATCCTCTCACGTCACCCATTTTAACTCCTTTATCATGCCGGGACCATGGTCCGGCAAGCACGAGGGAATAGCCGGATTCGTGCCGGAGTAGATTAAAAGGCTCTCGCGATAATTTCAAGTCCGGCTCACACAACATTTTTAAGGCAAAGCTGGCACCATTATTTGATAGTCTCAGCTATCATAACTGCTAACCCGGACTTTGAATAGTAATTTTAAATCCCTGTAGCGTGATACGGTTAACGACTTGGATATGCATAATTAATGGTGTATTTTAGATGAGGGGTTATAATAATGGCCATTAATGGGTCTTAGGCAGTGGCGTGCGATGTTTACGGCGCTAAACTGTGATCACTGATTAAAGGGTCCTGGCATAATTTTTGTGGAAAAATATCTTTTAACCTACTAATGGTAACAATTCGTCGAAGCAGTTGGTTAATGGTTTCAGGTTATGAATTTAAGGGGAACACTCAGGCGACCGAAGTCAGAAATATCGGCAGGTATTACTCACTTTTATTACGACGTAATGTAGTTAGACTATGATATTACATGCTGAAAGTGTAAAATGACGTTTATAATACATATAGCAAGGTACTATGTAATTGATTAAACGTTCATGGATTCTGATGAGCTGCTGAAAAAGGTTTTCTTCAGGACTGTTGCTAAGGGATTTTAAAAGTAAAATAGTATTTAAAATATGTAAAAGATATTCAATAATATTTTATATCTGGACCCCTTCATTAAAAAAAAAAGACAATTTAATCAAGTAAAATTGATATAAACACGTAATGCTTTGTACACTCAATGGGCTTGATTCATGAAGTCACATGATAAAAACAAACTAGTGTTTTCCATTGAATTCAAAACAAACATTAAACTAATTGTACTTGTTCTATTTGTAAAACTCAGATAAAATTTCAAATTTCATATTTGGGTAAACATGTTTAAATGTTAGGAGAAAAAAATTTCTTCAAAAAGATTTTTTTTAAATTAAAAAAAGTCGTATTTTATGCTTATACTTTTAAATAAAATGCATTTTGTATCCATATGTACATTTTAAGAGAAAATTTCTGCAAAGAGCAAAACTTGGCAACACCGGAGCAAGTGGACTGATTAGTTGGAAACACAAGATAGTTTTTATCGTGTGACTATGACGTCACATGAGTTTTTGAATTGATTGGCTAGAATCACGTGGCTTTCACTGACATGTGACTATGACGTCACATGAATTAACCTCATTCTGTTTTTACGTGAACTTCTTTAACGTGGTTTTAATTTAACACTATCTAGGGGGAAAAAAACAAATGAAAAAATTATATTTTTACACATTTTATTTCGATTAAACAACATAGAGAGTAGATAATGTAAATTAATTTCTATTTGTAAAAATCCCGGAATATTATACCCTCAATATAAAAATCTGTCTGCGCTTTTGCATTTTGATTTTGATGTTCAAAGAAAAAAGTAAATTTTTAATTATAAAATTTAAATAAAGAATAAAATAAAATTCATGCGTAATGCTTTTTTATAAGGACCCAGCGACATTCGTTTAAAGTGGCCCAAACGGGATTTGAAGTTGCAGAGATTTAAACCCAGAGGTTATAAGTACCGAAGTCGCTCTTGAATCCATTGATACATCGGCAATGCAAGAGATTCGTTGTAATTTTGTTCAAAAAACAATTTCCTCCATAGAAGACGATAACCAACACGTTTTTATAATAATCGTAATTTTGTAGTCTTACACAAAGGCATTCACTTACTGTCAGAGAGTGATAATGACTATATGTAAAATTTTTATTATGCGTAGCTCCTATCATTTCCCTACTTTTCCTGTACAAGAATTTGTAATAGGTTATTTTTCCTTTTCAAAAGATGATTTACGTGGTGGAGTGCAATCATTATGTGGTAAATGTTTAATATCTTCAGATAAAGGCATTTGATTCATTGTAGTATTTTTGGGTATTTATACGTGAATATATATATATACATATATATATACGATAAATATGTATATATTAAAGTTATGCTATAATTTGCAACTCTTATTAATTTTTATTTCCATTCTTTTTATACTTTTGTTAAGTGCTACATTTCAGCCCTTCACTTGATTTAAATCCGCATTAGGGTCCAGAATCTGGCAATAACTTATTTATTGCACTCAGATTTAGCGCGGGCTTTGCATTTGTAAGTGCAATTTTTAGGTAAGTTACCTCTATCTTGTAATGGATTTAGATATTCCTATCCATTAATTTCAATAGGTTTTTGCTCAGTATTATTTACATAAAGGGGGACGGTTGGCTGGCCAAAAAACATGTTCAACCCCACTTTTATATAAATTAATTTATATATTGGCTGTCATAAGTCAGTAATGTTTATAACACTGCAGCATCCATTTTATAATTTTTAATCTCGATTACTCATATGTCCTTCATTGTGTGATTTTCTTACTGTCTATGTGTTTTTCGAATGAGATTGTTGGATGTTATATCTTGTTTGAAGATAATAAGCCTATATATATATATATATATATATATATATATATATATACGTATATTTTCAATGTATTCTTTGGCAATGTATCTGTTGTGTACAAAAAAAAATATGTACATTCGTGAGCACTGTTTAATAGATTTAAGATACATATATATATATGAAAGATTTTACAATAGAGAGTTAATGAAGGAATATATATTAAAAAATAAATAATATTTAAAAAATTTTGTACTTAAGAGTTCCATTCAAAATATATTATAAAATAAATATAAATAAATGAAATAGGAGAAAAATATTTCACACTTCAGTAAAAGTCGGAAAAAATTGTATTTTATCACTTAAATTTTATACAAACAGCTTTTAATATTATAAATTATTTTTATGGTTTGCATGTCATTGGAATTTGTACGTACATGCATGTTAAATATTCACAATAGCAAACTCTAACCCATTGATTAAAGATAGGTATTCATAACTCCCTAGTAACACATAAGGGCAAGTGACTGTTCTGTAGGGAAGCAATTATACATCAGTTTCAAATAAGAACGTGGAAATAACCATTACGCAAATGAAAGGAAGTAAGTTATTAGTGAATACGTTTATATTCTCTTATTAAGTAAATGTAAGTAAGCTCATTCGCAAATGATCGAAAAAAATGATATTATATAAATAAAATTATATAAATAAAATTATATAATTCATTGTCTAAGTCAACTTCTTAATGAAAATAAAATGTAAGCAAATTCCTAATAAGTGTAAATATAAGTTTGTATAAAATATTTTTTAATATATAAGTTATACTAAATAATTTGATTTAAGTAACCAAGAGTACGATTTAATCACATGTTGTTCTAAATTTTAAAGTACACAAGTAATTTAAAGTTGCTCATCTGATTATAGTCTTTAAAATTATAGTCTTTGCTGCAAATTTGATCTACTGATACAGTAAATTGAACAAAACAAAATCACAATAAACTGATTTTGTTGCAATATTAAAGGCAAAACGAATGCGATCTTCATTAAATCAGTGTATTTAGATTCCGGGCAACTTATATAAAATAATTCTTATCTTCTATCTATTTCATTGAAAATAATTTCAAAAAACATAATTAATATTTTAAAAAGTTGATAAATATATTTAAGTTATTATGAAAGAAAAAAAAATATGCAAAAATATTTTATTAAGACAAAAACTATTTCTCCTATTCTGTAATTTACTTTCACACGAAAGCAAAATTTAAATATCGAATAATATCGAATAATATTATGACTGTAAATCTAAACACTATTTGTGATTAGACATTCGAAAATTGTACTTAATTGTAATTGCAATAAAAATAGAAGTATAAAGACAAAATGGAAGGAAAAAAACAGTAGAATATCAATTATGAAAACAACAGTCTTTTTGTGTTATTTTGGCTGTATATATGAATATTAACATCTCAAAATGAAGTGAATATTATTTTTAATAATCCAAAAGGATGTAAAGAAAAATATTGAAAGTAACCAATCACAAATTAATCATTGAAAATCTGTGCAGGAATGAATTTTTTACTTTATTGTTGAATTAAATTAAATCCAGTATATATTTTTAGATACTCATATTTGGCCAAGTAATAAGTTTTAAGCATTTTAAGAATAATTAATACATTTCAAAAGTTTTTTGTAATAAAAATAAATAAATATCATGCAAAAAATGCATGGGATTTAAGTTGCCGGATCATTATCATCATAAAAAAATAATTCCATATACATTCATGCAAGAATAACTCAGCTTGATTTAACTAGTTATTAAACAAATACTAAAATAGTTACCATTTTTTAAGAAAGTATACTTTCTTTTCATTTCAGTAATAAGCAAATAAGTAGTTACCTGTAAAAAAAGATAAAAAATATTAATACTTTATTAACAATTATTATAAATTATATATCAATAAAACATATAAAAAGCTAACAAATTATAAAAATAAGGAGTTTTTAATTTAATTCATTAAAAAATGTTCTTTGAAAAATATTATGTCTTGCTATTATCTTCAGTATTTCCTCATTGGGAACTTTACATGCATGCTCTATTTTTACTAAAACTAAACTAAAAGAAACATGTTTTCAAAGTATTTCTTTAAAAGCACACAAGATATACTCTAAATTTAAAAACTATTCTTTAGAAAATATGCTTATGTGTATTCTCTTTTATAAATTTACTCAAAAATAATAGCTCTATAGCGTAAAAAATCGCGTAGCGTGGGTTGATTAGAAGTAAAGAGGTATGATACACACCTATTAATACAAACCTGAAAAGGTTTATTTTTTGCAAGAGCATGCATAAACTTAGAGCGCAATGTTTACAAAATATGATTTTTATATATGGTTTATAAGTGACTATATCAAGAAAAAAATGGAAGTTATTTTTACTCAAGTAATGAGTTTTTGATACAGCTGGTTATCCATGTAAATATTACATTTCTTAAGTGCTTTATTTTCCTCTTTTTTCGAATTCCTCAATTGAGCATGGCTAAAACAAAGGAAAGTTGTTGATTCGATTTCTAAGAATCCAGTTTATTAGGATTATTTGCCCATTGTAATTAGACATGTGATTCTAGTAGGCATTTAAATAAACATAGAGAGAGAGGCATTTTATTCTTGATTACAAAAATTCATTTTTGTGATTCTAACATTGAATTATCGATAGTTATTCTTATCAGTGCAAACATTTAATAACGTTAAGAAGACACGGTACAATTCAATGGACAAAAAATGGCCAAAATTCAATTATAATTTTTTTAGCCTAAATTATTCTTTTGTACTTTTCTATAACCTCATATAATTTAAAAGCTCTAAGCTTAAAAAATGCAGAATTGTGATAGTTTTTGCGTTCGTTTTTATTCACATTCCTATGGTCAATCAAAATTTTAAACTTTCCTATCTCGGAAAGATAAAATAACTAGTTTGTCTTCATTTAAAATGCCAAGGCATTTTTTCTATTGTGACTAATGCTTTGAATTTTTTTTTACCTCTTGCTAAAGTACATGTTAAAAAGTTGGTATGCATTTTTGAATCAAAGCAATACTTATTTTTTTAAATTAATTGAACTCAAAATTTGTACATTTTTTAAGGAATTTTCAATAAGCATTTATAAAAAGAAAAATTGTACAAATACCAATCATGTTTTCTCAAAACTCATACCAACTTTTGTTATACATAGTTTGACGCATTTGTAAATCAAATTTCATGCGTGTACGTAAAGTTTTGTAGGAGGAGTAGCATTTTAAAATCACAAATTTCGAATTTTTTCTTTAAAAAATTAAATGGCTAGCATTTTATGAAATTTGGAGCACAAGATCTGTTTTACATAGTATACACACATAGGAAGCAACCAAAAAAATTTTGAAAATCTTTAAATTAAAAATTTTTGCGTAAATCGTACCATGTCCCCTTAAATATTTTAACTTTTTTATAACAAAATCAGATAGAATGATGGAGACTTAATTACGTAAAATAAATCTTGTTTGCTTATTTGCAACATGGCAATCAATTAACATTATTGCTAATGTTTATTTTTGCGAAAAAAATTCGTAAGTTTTTCTTAAATATAATTATTAGCACACTAAAATTCATCTAAATGAATATATATTTTTAAAAGTATATACTTTTACACAGTAACTAACGTATACAAAAAAAAAAAAAAAGAAAAAAAAAGAAAAAGAAAAAAGAAAAGAAAAAAAAATATTTCAAGAGAGGGAGGGAGGAGTCCAGGGTGAAAAGTTCACTGTTTTCGTATCATACCTCAATACGATGCAGAACGTATTTTGATTTTGTCGATTTTGGGAACAAAAAACGGTAAAAAACAAATTATTGAATTAATAATGACATTAATTAATAAAATAAATTGTTCATTACAAATACTTAATTGTAATTTTACGTATTGTATGTATAGGAATATCATAAATCGAAAAAATTCAAGGGCTATGGGGGTGGATTCCCCACCTTTCCTTGTGTTCGCCACTGATTTTACATAATAATCCTAGTTTCTTTTTTATAAACATATTGGAAGAAATATAGTATATAGTTTCTAAATTTCAATATATATACAGACTAATCATACGCACAAATAATTATAAGATTAAATCTTACTCGTTTCTATTCGTACTAAGTGGGATGAATTAATTTTAACTAGAGAATATGTTTAATGTATAATACATAATCTTACTTAAGTTAGCTATTGCATTAATTTTACGCATCAAATCAACACTGAAGAAAAAGAAATCCCCCAAAAAATATTCCATATTATGAGATTTTTCACTTTTGTAAAAGACTAATGATTACACCATTGAATAAAATTTTTCTCAGAAATATTTGCTCTCAATTATCGTCTTTCTGATTACGATATAATTCCAACATGAAACAGTGCAAATATTTGAATATAAATAACTATTTAAGTGAACTACATACATCAAAAAATATTTACTATAAATTATTTAATCCTTTGAGGAAAGTGTACCGAATAATAGCTAAACCTAACATGCTTTTGTAAGATTACTTAACCATCTGGCAATTATGGTATTTGCAAATTAAATTACTTGAGTAAGTACACTTTGCTTTCACACTTTGAATAAAAATTAATGAAATTAGATCTGTTTCAGGTATAACACCACGTGATAAAGACAAACATGAATTATGAAGATAAAAGATTAAAATGTAATAATTATATCTACTTTAACCGCGTTCAGTGCTCACCTTCTTTATTTAAGTGTAATATTTAAGATTCTGAGGCACCTGAAAAATATTTCGTTTCTCCCACGGGATGTACAATATTTGGTTAACATGGAACGATTTCCCTCCGTTTTTAACCTTCTGCAAAGTCGCAAACGACAAGCAGGAATAAAAGCCCTTAACGGCTGGTCCAATTAGGGATTCCTTTCGTCTCAGTCGTCTAAGGCATGCATGGCATACACTTTGGACCCGAAGGTGGCGAGCTCAAATATCACTGCACACAAGCAATACTCAAGGTCACCATGGAGTTTTCCTTTCCTCCGTCACCAACAGCTTGTCACAGCAGTGGTGACCCAGGAATTGAACACTGGATGGCAACCACAGTCTAACGAGACTAGTTGATTATGCATTAATTCCATATAGAGCAGTGCTTCTCAAACTTTCAATACTGGCGCCCCCCTTTTCAATCACAATTTTTATCGCGCCCCCCTTATACATTAATAAAGTACTGAATGCAATAATAATGCACTTTGACGCTAAAGCTACAATACACGATCTTAATTTTATAAACCGTACAAATTAATAACATAAGTATTAAATTTTGTATATGTTACTTTTAAGCAAAAAAAAAAAATAAGTAATGGGATAATTATTATGTTATTTTTCCTTTCTCTAATTTTTAAATTGGAACATATTGCAAAATGTGGTGGCTGCTTAGAAGACAAAATATAGATATAAGCTAAATATAGAAAATAAACTCAGAGAGTCAATTTCTGAAAAACTTTGCTCTGCAAGACAAGCCCATGGAAGTCACTAATACTTATTAAACTTGTTCTTAATTCAATATTAATAAGATAAGTATTGAATTTTTTATATATGTTACTCTTAAGTATATATATATATATATATATATACTTTTAAGTAATAGGTTAATTATGTTATTTTTCTTTCTCTAATTTTTAAATTGAAACAGATTGAGAAATAATATTTAATTAAAGATTTATTTCCTTCAAGATCCATTTCTAAAAGTACAAATGTCATTATAAAAAATAGCCTAATCTATGTTGCTCTTTATCATATCCATTACATCTGGCATTCTCGCGAACGTTCATGTGAGTCTAGGCAACCTAACAGACGTTTGCACAAAACATGTAAAAATGCTGTACCTCGTACAATTCTAGTCAGTCTTGGCTGAATCGATTAGCTACTGAATCTCTCTTGAATGTACATTTCATAATTCACGCGTTAATTGTAATTCACGGTATTAAGTATTTACGGCAGTGGATTAAAACAAAATCAGATATATTTTTAAATCACAGCGAGCATTCGACGATAATAAAGCATCAACAAGTACACAGACGAGGGCAAATTGATAGCAAGTTACGAATTGGTTAGGGATCCATTTCAAAATACTTCAGAAGGGCTCTCAACTGCCGAAAAAGAGATCTTCATAGATTTCAGATCTAATGACGAAATTAAAGGGCAATTTTGTAATAAATCACTCTTTGAATTCTGGATAGAGGTGGATGCTGAATTTTTTGCACTGAAAACAAAAGCATTTCGTATACTATTACAATTTTTAACATCATACCTTTGTGAATCCGGATTTTCTGCGATAGCTACTTTGAAGACAAAATATAGATTTGAGCTAAATATCAAAAAATAACTCGAGAGTGTCAATTTCTAATTTTTAGCCTTCCTTCGAAAAACTTTGCTCTGCAAGACAAGCCCATGGAAGTCACTGATAATTATTAAAAACTTATTCTTATACTGGCTGAAGTACCCACTCTTAACACGAGTTTTATTTTTTTAAAAAATGATAATATATTATTCTTGATATAATAGCTTAATTGTAAGGAGAGTAAAACCAAGTGCATGACAATGTATACAAAAACGTAAAATGATTTATTGAAATGAATACTCATATTATAAACGGTTTTGAATGAACTGTAATTTTAAGCCTCGCAGAATTAGTATTAAGAATAAATGTTAAGTAATAAAAAAAGAATATAAAATTCTAATGAATAACAATTGTGTTATTTTTTTAATATTTAAAGGGAGAAAGTCCGGGATCAGGTGTGCATTCGATACTAACGTTAATGGTCGCGGGGAGTGAAGCACCCCAATTATTTTTTTTATAATTATTTTCATTATACAAGATAAAAATCACAATTTCAGTAAATAATTTAACTAAGAGAAAATATACTTACCTATTCCAAGGATTTTTCTATTTGTCTTTCATAATTTGAGAAAATATCCAATAAAACTGAACTAAATTGTTCCAAATGTGCGTGACTTTAATAAAGGACACAAATCACAGACACTTTTTGCTAACATTACAGGTAAGTTATTTGCAAGAAAAACTGTCACATTTTGTTCACGTTATTGTAATTTTAGTGTCCTTTGATGATCGACAAATATCCTGTTGAACTTTTTCTTGCTTGTGCCTTTTTGACAGGGTGAAGTGCATTTTGCGGTACACTTATGGCTTCATATTTTCTTGATAAAGTTCTTAATGTAGCTATTGAAAATTTTCCTTTCGTTTCATGTTTATTGCTTTTCTCAAATTTACTTTCGCTAACATGATTAATATGCATTATTTCTGAAAATATTTCCCTTGTTTGATCAGCTTCAATTTCCTTTCAGAGAAATCACAGATGCCCAATTCTTTTTTTATATTCTGCTCATTTACATTTATAAACCATAATCAGTCGTACAACATCACAATTAAAACCACTAAGTTATTCATAGGGTAAAATGCAGCATGTTCAAGAAAATATTTTTGAAAAATAGTGGTCGTGCCGGGAACTCGGTCTAAACAAGTACCTTAAGATTCTAAAAAAACGTTTGCCACTCCCAAAAAAGAAGATATGTTATCAATTCATTTTAGCTCCCATTAAGACTGTCATATTAGAGGATTCTCTGTCAAGGTCATTGGTAACAAATAAACAGTTTTCCCAGAATTAACGATTTTGTATTATATGTTTCAGTATACTCATAAAAATAAATCTTGGTCAATTAATCCTTCAAAGTGCTCAATATGCTTATCCATGTATCATAAAACTCGTTCACATTGTGAAAAAAACACAACAGAATTATATAATTTACACAACTTCCCTAAAAAAGGGATGCAGGTAACCATACCAGTAAGTTTGAAAGCCAGCAAAAGTAATATTTTAGATTAAAAGAAACGTAATAAAAAATCTCTCATCGTAGGATTACAGCAAAGCATACAAAATATTTTTTTATTTAGTTATAGGATCAAAGATAGCTAATGAACGTTCAAAGTAGAATCTTTTATTTTTGATGACCTTTTTTCACCAGATGATATATATAAATCATATCAATGTAAATCTGTATTTTTTTTATTATATCAGAAAATGTTTTTTTTCATTCCAGTAAATTAATTTTTTTTAACCTTTTATTTTCGATATGCTCGCGCCCCCCTTGAAGGGTTATCGCGCCCCCCAGGGGGGCGCGCCCCACAGTTTGAGAAACACTGATATAGAGTCTAACTATGACATTCTCAATAAATCACCACTAGTGAATCAAAACGACAACGGCTGGAATTACTATCTCAACAAGAGATTGCCTGCAAGTTAAACACACTAAAACCTTCTGGAGATGTATAATAATTGTAGTAATTGGCTGGAAATCAACCTTCTCTCAGTATCATTCAGAGAGTCAAACGGAAAAAAAAAATTTTTTTACTTGGAAGGGGGTACGCAGCGACGCCTCCTTTTGCAAGTGACAAACAACAAAGAGCAGCCTTTAACAACGGGGACGATTTGGGATTCTTTTCGTCTCAGTCGTCTAAGGCATGCAGAGCGTAGCTGTCGGTGGATAAAAAACACCTTTGCACGGCTTGTCGTCGAACTTTTTTCATATCAGTCTATACTCATCTTCTACTGCCCATTTTTCACGAAACCGCTCAATCACAGTTATAAGTTTCACAATTATTTATTTGATAAACATTGTTATGAATAAATTAAGGGGTGTTTAGGTGCAAAACGGTCGATATCTACTTACAACATTAAAACACCCATTCGAATAATCAGTCTTTAAGTATCGAAATATTAATACTTAGAATTAAATTGAAACACAAGTGAATAAATTATGTTCATTTTTTTAATTAAGTAATTATTATGAGCATATATGATTTTGCAAAGTGTCTGAAGATTAGGAGTTTATGGAAAAATGTATACTTCTAATATTATGGGTTGATGAATTGTTTATTAACGTCGCATTTCGAAACTGTACGATGGTTATCTTTTCTAATTTCAAAGATAGAAATTATTAAATGAATTCCATTGGATCTCTTGAGAGAGATAAGAGTAGGATTTTTTAAAGTACTTTTTTTGTTAGCAATGAGGACATTTATAGTCATAATATTCTATCTCAAAATAAAAGGGAGAAATAAGCAGTAATAAAATAATGTTAGTTAATACTAAAAATTTTTCCAAAAGTTTTAAAATCACATTCAAAGAACATTTTTAAACATACATTTATAAATTGAGCTTTTAAGCATATACAATTTAATTATTAAAGTTAACTTGATATTCGTTAGCATTATGCAAAGCACTGGCTAGGTTTGTCGCTGGCCTTCTGTATCCAAGGTTGTGGGTTCGACACCGGCCCAAGTCGGTGGATTTTCCTGATGCAGAAAATCGACAGAGGCCATGTCGTATAATTATACGGCAGGAAAAAGATCCTTTGAGTGTCCATTTGGCTTGGAAAATTAAATTCCTAAGTACAAATTTCGCATCGGCAAAGCTCAAGTGCCTCCCTCTGGGGAAAAAAGAAGGTGGATGTCAAAATTACTTGCGGTAATTGATATCAACTTAGTGCCACACTAAAAAGTGATATCAGCTCCTGCGGAATATACTAGGTCTGCAAAGGTAGAAAATACCAACACTCAGCCTGATTACAGGAAAAAAAAAAGAAAAAAAAAACATTATACAAAGTAATTTTGAATTCTACTCCCTCCAAGAAAAAGAGAAGAAAAAAAAGTTAATACATTGGGTGACAAATACTCCAGAGAAACTCCCCATTCAGTGCAGTGTTTATGAACATAGCTGAAAATATAAAATTGTAAATAATCAATTTTTGTAGCCTTCCGTAGATTCTGAATGTAGAATAACCTTGTTGAGTGATTAAGATTTATATTAGTATCACATTCTAAAATAAGACAAGGGCTATTGGCGATTGATTTTATAATTTGAACCCCGATCAAGAGACGAGAACGACACCTGAAATGTCACCCTTTTTCAAAACTACCACGCAACGTCAACGGGAAGACTTTGAGCTCGATACATTTTACATGCGTCATCGTTCTCTACACGGCGGGTCTTCAGTGACGTGAGAACTCGAAACCACGATATGCCGTACTGATTTCGTAACACGGATTCCGCAAGAAATTCACAAACGTCATCAGTTAATGCCTTGAGTTGGTCCCGATTGGGAAATTAATTCAACTAAAGTGCACAGTATTATTTGGTTCACCTAACAGTTTAACCCAGTGTTTCTCAAACTGAGGTACGCTCCCCCTAGGAGGGCGTGATAACCTAACGAAAGGGGGTGGGGTGCGAGCATATTGAAAAGTCGAAAACAAAATATTATTTAAACAAACTATCAACTTACTAAAAGTAAACAAATACATTCTGACATAATAAAAAATAAAATACTCATTAACACTATAATACAATTATAAATGTATCTGTACTGCACTAAGCATTAATTTAACAACACAAAGTTAAGTACAAGTTTAATAATTACCAATGACCCCATGGGCTTGTCATATATAAAATTATATGCCATCTGTATAATTTGTAAGGTTTATGTAATTAATCCCTTAAATGCAAATTAAAAAGTATGCGCTTTGTTCCCCAATTCCTCAGTTTAGCACGCAGATAAACATATGCGGTGCATTGAGGAGGAGGGGGGTTAGAAAAGAAATAAGCAATCGAATCCTCTGAAACAAGTAAATCCTTCGCAAACACTTTCAAAGTCATTTTATTGCTTTTCAAAACCTTCGGAATAATTTTATGGATAACAGTTCACATAAAAGACAGTACTTCGGAAAGACGTATATATACGTCTGGGGCATTAACACACTGGCTGAGTTAGACGTTTATATACTTTGGAGGGACTTAATTGGTTAAACTCATATTGTGGGCTTAGCGTCAAAGTATAGTATTATTGAATTTAATACATCATTTGTATGGAGGGAGGCGCGATTCAAATTATGATTGAATATTGGATAGCGAACATTGAAAGTTTGAGCAGCTCTGGTTTAGCCTTTTTCTAATTAATGCATAGATTTTATTACATCATATCATTACTTTGAATGAATGTTGAATGTTATATGGATTGTGACTCCAGTATAAATAGCAAAAATTGTTTGCCTTAGCCAGCGTTTCTCAAACTTTAGAGTGCACTCCCCAAGGGGACGTGATATCCCTACTTGAGGGGTTGAGCATATTGAAAAGTTAAAAATAAAAGATTTAAAATAAATATTATTTTACTGAAAGAAAGGAAAGCAAAATACATCCTGACATAATAAAAAGTAAATACACATTTATATTGATATAATATATTTATTAATGCATTAATACTGCAAAATATTTTTGACAGTTGAGTTATCAATACTAAATATTAAAAAAAAGTTTGGTAATTATTAGTGTCTCTTATGGTCATATACAAAATTTAATACGCATATTGAAAATTTGCATGGTTTATAATTATAATTGCATTGCAGTTTCAGCGTCAAAGTATATTTTTGTTACATGCAATACATTGTTATTGTATGGTTGGGAGACTAGAAAAGTATAGGAGTCTCTAGAAAAATATAGGGAGGAAACTCTAGGGGGCTTAATGACCTCTAGAAAACTTTTACTTCTTACAAAACTTTAGGTTATTATTTATAAAGGAAGAAAAAATACTTCGATAAACAAATTAAGCCAGCATTTCTCAAACTGTGGGGTGCTCCCCCTTGGGGGGCGCCAGCATATTAAAAAATCAAAAACAAAAGATTATTTTTTTAAAAAAATATTACTTTATGGTAAGTAAACAAAATACGCGTTCTGACATAATAATAAAACACAACAATTTACACTGATATATTACACTTATAATTGTATGAGTGTTATAAAATGTATTTTATAATTAATTTAACAATACTAAGTTAAAAATATGTTTAATAACTATCAGTGACTCCATGGGATTCTCATATTTAAAATTATATACAAAAAGTATCACTTATCTCGGTAATTTGTACGGATTATTATTAAAAACTCTGAATTGCCGATTAAAAGTTACGGGATTCGCTTCCAAATGCCAACTGTTTTCCACGTAGGCGCGCATGTGATGTGTTGGGGTGGAGGAAGGGATAAAAAAGCAAATAGTCTGAAATAAGTAAATCCTTCGCAAACATTGTCAACGTCCTTTTATTGCATTCCAAAGCTTTCGGAATATTTTTATGGATATCAGTGCATAGAAAAGACCGTACTTCGGAAAGATGTATATATACGTGCGGGGAAATTAACGCTTTGCGAGTGAGACGCTTATATACGCCTGTAGCACTTAAAAGGTTAAAGTCGTATCGTAGTTTTAGCATCAAAGTATAGTATTATTGATTTCAATACATTGTTATTGTATGAGGGGGCGATGAAAATTATAATTGAATATTGGGTCGCGAATATTGGAACTTTAAGAAGCACTGAATTAAGCCGTACACCAGATTATTGATAAAGGATTTTGATGTTCTAAATCATCTAAGTGACGAATACATTACCGAAATCTACGTTAATTCATCTTTTTAAAGTGATTAGGGAGAAATGTTTATATTATAGATTAACATTCCAAGGTAAATAATTTAGAGACAGGCATTTATTCCTATGACTGCAGCCAATATCTACGAAGTTTTCATACAAAAATTACAGATTTTTGCACAAGATGAAACCACAAATATGACAACCACTCTATTTGACGGATCAATCAAATTTCTTCTAAAATCTCCCTCTTGACGGCGATTCTTTTTATTCATTCTCAAAAATCCTCTCGAGAATCGACTTTTAAATGTAGTCAAGAGGTTTCTGAGTTTACAACTATTGGGCTGTCAGAATAATATCCGAAGAAATGGTTTTTGCGGAGGTAGTTAGCTATTTATGAGCTCTATAATGTCATATAAAGTGCTTCTGAGAACTTTTTACCAAACTATTTGGTCACGCTTGAAAACATTTTTAAGAAAGACAAGAGATAAATCGAATTGATGTTTGGGATAAATGAGAAGAGCATTGCATCCTTAGTTTGGCTCGGAAAATAGAATTAGAATTCAACGTTGTTTTAGAGAGCATCAAGTCTAATCTCCTAAATTAAAAGCTACAATCTAATATGGAGTACAGCGTTTCTCAAATTTTCGGGCGTGCCCCCTAGAGGGGATGATAATCTTACGTAGGGGGAGTGAGCATACCAAAAATAAAAGATTATTTTAAAAAGTATACATTAATTTATTGAAAAAAAGCAAAACAAATACTTCCTGATATTCTTATAAATATATCAGTACTGCACAATGTATTTGATAATTATTTTAATAATATTAAATTAATAACAAGACTAAATAATTACTCGTAACTCTTTCCATGGGCTCATCACATACAAAATTATGTACAAAATTTAATAATTACCTTGATAATTTGTTCGGTTTGTAATTAAAGTCATATCGTAGCTTTAGCGTTATATCACATTATTATTGCATTCAAGACATTATTGTTGTTGGAATTGGGCACGATGAAAATTATGATTGAAAATTGGGTCGCAAGATTGAAAAATTAAGAAGCACTGAGTGAGTGAGTGAATATTAACGTCGAACTGTTCAGCTACACGAGGGCTTTTGGCAGCGGACCATGTAATTTTGAATCATATTCAAGTGACGTGGATGACACCTGAGATGGCACCCCCTCTCCTAACTACCACACCAACGGGAGTTGAGAAGCACTGATCTAGTATGATCAATAAATGGCTACTTCAGACCTCTAGGTAGGATTTTGAGGTTGCTGTATACATAATTAAAGGCTGTTTTCGACAATTGTAAAAGAGTGCAGGGCACACATTGTCAGACAGAAATAATTTCACAATTTTCGAGAAAATTTCAGGTATTATAATTGATGCATCTGTTCATAACATAGAGTTTTTAAAATTTCGAAACATTCCATAAAAAATGATTTTTTTTCAACAAGTAAAGGGGTAGCACATTTATCATTACGGTATAGAGCTGTGCTTCTCAAACCTTCACCATTTGCGACACAATATTCAATCACAACTTTCATCGTGCCATCTCTCCATACAATAACAATGTATTGAATTTAATAATACTATACTTTGACTCTAAACATACTATACGACTTTAACCTGTTAAGTGCGTATATACTGACGTATATAAACGTCTCGCTCAGCCAAAGCATTAATTTTCTGAACGTTTATATACGTATTTCCGAAGTGCGATCTTTTCTGTGCAATGCTATACGAAAGATTATTCCGAAGGCTTTGGAATGCAATAAAAGGACCTTGACAGCGTTTGCGAAGGATTTACTTTTTCATAGAATTTGCTTATTTATTTCCTTTCTTTCCCCTCCCCTCACCAATATATCCTATACGCGTGCCTAAGTGGAAAACGGTGGCATTGGGGAGCAATTTACGTAACTTTTAACCGGCAGTTAAGCGATTATTTATAAACCGTACAAATTATCCAGATAAATATTAATTTTGGGATAAAATGTTTGTATGACCAGCCTATGGAGCCAATGGTAATTTTTAAACTTGTTCTTAACTTAGTATTGTTAAATTAAGTATAAAATACATTGTGCAGAGCTGATACATTTATAAATGTATTATATCAGCGTAAATGCGTATTTTATTTTTTATTATGTCAGAATGTATTTTGTTAGTTTACTCTCTCCATGAATAAATAATTTTCTTAAATGATCTTTGTTTTCGACTTTTCAATATGCTCGCGCACCCCCCCCCCTTTACAGTTATCACTCCCCCATTAGGGGGCGCTTCCCACAGTTTGAGAAACGCTCGTATATAGTAAGTGAATGAGTGAATATTAACGTCGCACATTGCTCGAGGGCATCTGGTGACGGGCCTCGTAATTTTGAACCATGGTCAAGTGATGAGAATGACACTTCAGTTGGCACCCCTTTCTCCTAACTTTCCCATCATATCGACGGAAGGACGTTTGAGTTTCCAACTATTTAAAGTGCATCGCCCCCCTACACAGCGGATCTTCAGCGGTACTAGACTCGAATTCATGACATACCTGCCACGAGTCTGTTACCTTGGGCTTCATGGAAGGTACGTCATGAGCGCGTCCTTACCGTGGCCACACTTTACTTTGGAGAAACGTATGAAAAAAAAAAACTTAAAGCTTTTTCTGTCAGTCATTTTAGACTGGGCAGTACTGTAATTCTTACGGTATTTTTACATTTTAAAAAATAAAAATTTGACTAGTGGATTTATTGCTAAGCATTTAAATGCATCCTAAGGTCATACAAAAAGTTTAAAAAAATCATGGTTGGTTACATTTTGAATAAGATTTTGAAAAGTGCGAATTATACTATTTTATAAATTATTTCAAGGATATAAAACTCTACATATGAGTCACTACAATAAGCATTAAAATAATTTTGGAATAAAAGACAAAGAATGCATTGGAACACAGAGAAAATTGGTATTTTGATCCTTGAAATTTATTTATTCCAAAGAAATGAACAGAATACTGTAAATTTTAAAATTCAAGTAGAAATTTCATGGACTTAAGTTGACAATTCAAAATTGATACCATGTAAAAACATTTAAATGTATTTTTTATTAAGTAATTTAAGTGTGTTTGTTTTCTGCATCTTTTTTTTTAATGTTGATAAACTTCGGTAAGCTTCTATTTCATTTTTAGATCTTTGATGATTTATAAGAAAACAATTTACTGATACATTTTATGCTATGTTTTTTAAATTTGCACATTTCCGATCTTACATTTTAAAGCACTTGTACAGTAAATAAATTATTTTCTAAAACTCTGTCAGTCATTCGTTTTTGATAAATAAAAAAATAATGTGTATGTAATTTTTTTTAAAAAAAACTTTAATTGATAATAGTTTTATAAGCTTACATTTTTAAAACTTAACAAAATGATCTATGGGAGAATAGATTACAAAGATTCCTTAATACAAAAAAAAAGATTAAAAAAAAGCGTTTACTTTATTTAATATTGCTTTTGTGTTACTTGACAGGCACAAAACTAAAACAGATATTAATTTGTATATATTTGGATACCTTACAAATACGTAGCCATTACTAAAAAGTAATATTTTCAAAAATTACATAGTAGAAACACGTGCAAAATTTACGAACTAAATTCACATAGCGTAATAACATAATAACAAGTGCATCCATCTTGATTTCCTAATCAAATTGCATCTGTATTAAATATTTATTTTCGCCTACATTATTTGTTATTTTGAAGCTAGTATTTTGTAATATTTTTATGTATATATATACAGAGTTGGCCAAATAAGGCCTACTAATGTTAAACACGAATAACTTGTAATAATCTTTTATTTTGATTTAATGTTTTTATACATTAAATATATTTTATAGAAATTATGTATGAAATATGACACACATCAGACAAATGTCCACCATTTTTTTTTGGGACAAAAAATTGGCTCTTTTTAAAAACGTTTTTT
>BMAV01028205.1:0-45959 GCA_019973955.1 Trichonephila inaurata madagascariensis
CCAGGTTTATCAGCAGTTTTAAACTTCAAAAAAAATTTTTTTAAAAAGGTGTGAAAAACAACTTTTAATGAAAACACATAAAATGTTTAATAACAGATTTCTAAAAAAATTTTTATACATATAATAAGCGTTTGAAATGAGTCAACACTTACCAACATCAAATGTGTTAGCATGTCTAAGACTTCTGCAGATAAATCCGTACTGGGGGGATTGCTGAAGTTCTGTTTCAGGAAATGAAAAACGCCAGCTCCTCGGAGGAAACTGTCCACAGCTGCATCTAATCCATCGTTTTTTGTTCTATCCTATAAATAAAAATACAGTTGGATTTGTACAAATGTTCAATTTATTTTTAATGAAGCACAAAGCTAGATGGTTGTTTATTTTAATCGAAAAAAGGAGAGTTTTACAGAGTTTAATGTCCAGCGTGGTAATGAAACGAGTTGATGAATCACTTCTTTTAATGTACATTCGCTATTTTACGAAAATCGAATTTGATTTCAGGATACATTTGCTAGGAATTTTAAAGTTATACCTAATTTTCTGCATGAAATTTACATAGAGGTTATACAATGTTTTATGTTTACTAACCGAATATGAAATTAATAAAATTATATTGATAATTCTATGTAATAAAAAAGACGTCCTTTATGGTAAAAAATGAAATAGGTAAAATAACTTTATTTTTAAGATATTGATTGACAAATCTTATAATGGTCAAAGCATTCTGAGGTTTGACTGAACTGAAAAACTGAAAAAATATAATATGAAACTTGAAGTATATTCGAAACAGTGCAAATTTTTCTAAATGCTATCATGAAGTCGAGAATTCATTATAGGAATACAATTTTCCGTTTGAGTTATCATTTAAGGTCGCATGTAATAATATACTAAATACTTAATAAATATTTTCCATAAATATCTCTCGTATCCACTATCAATCCAAGGTTGGCTTGATTTTTTAGGTGCGATGATATCTACTCAAATTATGCGGTGGTATGATAAATATCTTAATAAGTGATTTCAGTTTTAAGCTTACCACTGATTTGCAAATGTGAGAGTCTGTTTAATTAATTAATACTAAGTAAATAAGAAATTTCAAAGCCTAATCATCTTATTTCGCTTTTTTTTAAATAAGTATTACTAATAGCTGAATATATTTTATTGAACATATCTGGCTTATATTTCTCTAACAAATTTTTTTCAAAATTTAATTCAAAATAAGGTAATTCACACACACACACATTTTTGCTTAAAAACTTTTATTAGAATAGTACCTGTTTGGCTCCGATCTGTGTATACAAAGCAGCTATGTTAAACAAAACAGATTTTCGAATGCAATGCTTTTGCATGCTTGGTAATCCCGAAACTGTCAAACCCAATTTCAAAGATAAAAATGCATGTTTAGTATTAAAATCATTACAATATATCCAATAATTTAAATTCACAAAAAATAATTTCAATCTAGCAATAAAAAAATTATTGAATGTTAAATTTATGAGTGCTAATGAATATCAGTGCAATAAGCATTATTTTATGGGAAAAAAATCATGTAATGTTAATTGGAAAATTAAGATTAGACGAATTGATGTAATATTTGTTCTTATATTAATTGAGCAGTATTTTAAAGTGTAAATTTTATTTATAACCATTTAATTGGAAAAATATAACACAGGCAGGTATTATCTTAACATAGCTACAGCTCTAGTTACAAAATACGGTTTTGCAAGGTTTTTATTTATTTTGTTAAAAATTATGTTTATTTGATTAAGAGTGCTCATGTTACATTGAGCATATTGAAAATTGTTCTATACAAATAATTTATACTGTTATTTTCCCATTTCTAATTGAAATTTGGAATATGTTTATCATATAAATTGGAGCAAACGGTATTCCTCTTTCTCAAATATTTAGTCCATTGAGGCTGTTTAGGAAAACTATTACCACAATTCCGCCTCAAAAAACATAAAAAATGCAACAAATTGTAAAAATGTACATTTAAAGTAATTTTTTGATCTAATTTATTCCTATTACTGAGCTTAAAATCATTAAATAAGTAAATTTAAATTTTATTTTTTTTCACAAATAAAAGAAATTGAAAATCGGTCACTAGTTTTACCTTTTGAAGTGCAATTAAATTCCTATGAGAAGCAAAAAAATTTTTGTCAATGGGGGTACGAAGATTGTAAAAATTGAAAAGCTTTTTAACCCCCTATGCATCTCGAGATGGGGGCCTTTATTGCCTGTAAGAAAAAAAAATTTTTTTTGCAAACACGATGCATTAACGGATCGAAGGTATTTAAAAGTGAAACGTATGTGGTTAATGCTCGGAACTGTTTGAATTATACATCAATGCATTTGTAAATAGCTTTAATTTATGGGTAACACAAAGAAAAAACTGAAGCATAGGATCATTTATCATCCATAAGAATGTAATTCTTAAACATCTATAAAAAGTTTCAAAAATTCAAATTATATTTTTTTAGATAACTGATTAGTATTCTACAAGTCTTAATGTTTCAGAAAACATTTATGGCAAATTAAAAAACCTTGTTAAAATTTTCCAAAAAATAGTCAAATTTTTCATAAAAAATATAAATTAATTATGGGTTTTTCCATTCATTTTTCTAAATAACTAAACAATTTTAAGCTTTCTAAACATTTTTTTTTGATTGTACCCCAAAAGTTTAAAAAAAACATACTTTTTAAAGTATTAACCATCAATGGGTTTTTTTTTAAATTTTGCTAATTGAAAATTTTTTATTAAATTTTTAAAAATGCAATTTATCAACTTTGTCAACATATTCACCGTGATTAAATACGAAAATTTCAGCCTTCAGTTTTATCCAGTATGTTTATCTAAATACAGATATGCACATGGTAATTGAATCACCTCAATAAATCAAAAGAACAAATTAACATTAAAAATCCTGTGCACACACAAAATCGATATTTTAAAAGAAAATCCTAAATCATGTTGTAATAATTTTTTTTTTAATACTCAATGCTTTAATGAGAACTATAGATTCTGCTTTCTATGATTGAAAATAAAGAAAAAAATTTAATTTTAGTGTTTGTTTAATTTTCAAAAATAAATAATGAAAAAAAGTTCAAAAATAATTTGTCCCAAAAGCTTAATAGAAATATTTTTTTAAGGGCCAACTATTCCGGGAAAACCATTTTTTAAATTTTTAAAAGGATAAAATTTTATGATATTTAGTGTCACGAGATTTGAAAACGGGATATAAAAAATTTTTTTTTGGGGAAAAGTATTTCAATAAAAATTATTTATACAATATTTTTTACAAAAAATGAACATAAAAATGACCCAATTTTTAAAAAATTTTCCCTTTTTTGAAAAATGCTTCTATTTAAAAATACTTTTTTGCAATATTTGCCTTTACCCTTTGTAAAAAGGGTGGGCAAATTTTTGAAATAAAAATGACTTGGGGGGGGGGTTTATCCATATTCCCACTACAACAAGGGGGAAATTTTAAAAAAAAAGCCGATAATTATTTCAACTGTTTAACTGAAAAAAAACGTGAATTTTTCACAGATCCCAGTTGAGGCCCCTTTGGGAAATATTTACTTTTTTTATAAGCGAAATATTATTTTTAAAGCATTTTTAAAAAGGGGAAAAAAAGGGTTTTTCTAAATTAATTTTTTGCCAAAATATTGTATTTATGAATAATATTTTCAAAATATGCCCTTAAAACCATTTTATACATGTATTCAATCAAGGATATAAAAAACCCAAAAATATCCATTTATTTTTAAAAAATCCGGTTCCCGAACGTAGTAAACCTTAAAAAATAAAGTCTTTTTCTCGAAAAATTTTTTGAGATTTTAAATACGGTGATTTTTATATTTAAAATACAGTGAAATTTTGAAAATTCATTTTTCAGACACTTGGCAAGTGGGAGAAGGCAATGGGTCTCGATCGCGCGTTCCAGCCCGGCTTCCCCTAACCATCATAGTTACGTTTTTCTTGAAATCAGGGACTCAAAGGGGCCTTACGTTGGACGGGGTTTAAAAGAATTAAATTCCACCTTTGATTCGTCATTATATATTTTCGTTCGTGTTGTAATTTTTTTGGGGTTTTTTTAATAGATGTTTTCCAGCATTCCCAAAAGAAACGTTCAACAAACCAAAAAAATAAAAATTTCAAATTTCTATTCATGAAATATTTTTGAACCATACATTTATCTTCGGCTAATGTTAAATAGGGGCCGAATTCGGAATATTTTTCAGATATAAAGGTATTCAAACATTAATATTATATTCTGGCTACACTACCCCTGTCGAGAATCACTTATTTTATCATACTACTCATTTTTATCGCGAGTTGAAAATTTTTTCTTTTTAAAAAATGTGTTTTGCAATTTGTTTTATACCGTAATGCTAAATGAGCTATCCTTCACATATAAAGGAAACAACTAATTACTTATGAAATATTTTGAAATTTTAAAAACACTATATTATAAACAAATGCATGAGTTACAATGTCACAAATGTTTATAAAAATTGAGGCATTTTTTCTATTCGAAAATGTGCTCCGCGTCAAGTTCACTCTCGTACATATGGCGAAAACAGCCTTAAAAAGAATACCTAATTCGGGACATATTCCGTTTTATTTCAAGAATATTCTGTTTAAATTATATTATACAATCAACCACAAGCAATGGTTTACGAAATTGACCCATTGATGCAAGACGACTTAAGAAACTTCCGGTACATATTGATTTTTCCTCAAAGGTACTGAAAGGACAGAAAAATAAATTAACACACTAAATGAGTTTTACAGCTCGAGAATCAATTTAATTTGAATAATTACACTTGTGGAAGGAAACGAAGGTTACAGATTTTATCTTCTCAAATGTTTAGTGGGTCCCGGGGAATATTGAAAGTGAGTTGAAAAATTCATCCTCTATCGTATTTGAATCACAACTTAACTTTTGAAAGCGATGTAATTTTTTACTGTTGTGAATCCGTCACACGTGAATATTTATTTGATCAAGATAAAAACTTTTGCCGTCGACAATATCCGCATTATTTTGCATATTATTCTAAAAGAAGGCTTTATTGTCCTTCAATATTTTAAGACCTTGTAAAACTTCTTTATTTTTATAAAAAGCAAAGTCTTTAAAGGCTATAGGAACAATAAATGAGACGCATACTTCATGATTTAATATTTTACATTGCATCTCTCAACGAATTGTGCGATATATGTTAATTTCTTTGCATAAGTTAAGGAAATAGTCTAGGGGAAATTTAAAGAATTTGAAATTTTTTACAAATACCCTAAAATCACATATGACGCACACCGGTATTTTCGCAACCTATACTTTCAAGCCGCATTTCTTAATTTTAGGTATATTCGCCGAATAACGCGCACGCCCTTTTTTACAAGAGACCTAATATATGTGTCATATGAGGTATAACCCAGGATTTTGAAAAAAAAGTATATTTTAGAACTACAACCCCTTAAGTTCATTAGGTGTGTCATTTTTTTTTTAAGTAAACAGTATTTCGATCAATGCAAAAGTCTGTTTTTTTATGCCCCTTTTTAAAAATTTTTGAAGCAATCATTTTTATACCCAGCGTATGCACGCACCCATAAATTTCGTTTTTATTTTTTTTTGTCATGAGTGAGTGAGTGAATATTAACGTCGCACTGTTCAGCTACCCCGGGACTTTTGGCGACAGACCACGAAATTTTTGAACCATGATCAAGTGACGTGGACGACCCCCAAAATTGGCCCCCCCTACCCTAACTACCACACCAACGGGGGAGGGTTTGGGGGCTCTCGACAGTTTTTAAGGGCATCTTTCCCCCACACGGCGGGTTTTTTAGTGGTAGGGGGTCAAACCGTGAAAAACCAGCCACGCCCGGATACCTTGACCACTGGCTACCAGGGCCTTTTTTGGGTCAAAAGAAGGGGTTGTATTTCCAGTTTTTTCCGGTAATATTAATTCTTTTTTTAAAAAAACTTTATTTTATACAAAATTAAAAGGATCTTTTGAAAAACACTTTTTTTTTTTTTATAAACTGACATTATGCAACTCATAACTTTTTGTTATACAGATACATATAAAAAAAGTTACTTAAAATTTATCAATATAAGCTTATTCTGCATTGTTTTTTTTTAAAAAAAAGAAGATTTTATTCATATTTTAAAACAATAAGTTAAAAAAAAGGGTGCAATAAACATTTTCAAAAAGTTTGAATGTATTCACCTGTCTTTTTTTGGTTCAGTTGCGGGAATTGGCTGTCGAATTTGCGGGTCATCTTCACTAAAATTTGCTCCAAGATGAAACCCTACAACAAGCAAATAGAAGTCACAAATAATTCAACAACTTATCTTTTTTTTCTATTGCAATATACAAACATATACATTAAGAATATTTTAAAAAAATAATTTTTTAAAAGGTTTAAAAGCATTTTTAAAATTAAAAATTTAAAGGGGGAAAAAAAAAAAGGTTAAAAAGAAAAGTTACCGATTTACATATAACATTTTACTTTTTTTTCAGAATACATACCTTAAATGGTTTTTTAAAAGTAAAATTTCTTTTTTTTTTTTTAAAACCCAAAAGGCCCAAATTCATCGTAGGAATAGAGCTATGATATACATAAAAAAAATTTTTTTAAAATTTGTGGGTTTTCATTAATTTAAATTTTTACTTATTATTGTTTCTCAATACTTAAAAAGAATTTAAAAAAAAAAATTTGCCTTTTGCTTTAATATGTGTGAAATGAAGGCTTAGAGATAAGTAAACTAAAAAAAGGGGAAAAAATAAGTCCCCAGATATGAAACTAAAAAACTATTAATGGGTTTTAAGAAAATGTATCCCCAAGTTTTTTTTAAAAAATACGTAATGAAATTTAATAAAGTAAATGAATACGTGTTTAAAAAAAATAAAGAACATAAATGAATTTTTATAGCTATTCCATTATTCAAATTTGAAAGGTGTGTTTCCATTTCAACGTATGCGTTTTTTAATATTGGGAAAAATTTAAAAAAATCTAATTTAAAAAATTTCTTTTATGATTATCAAAAGTGAAAAAAAAAATTGAAATACCTGTTATTTTTTATAAAAAATTGCACGGGGCTATTAAGATCTGCTAATTTTTTTTAAGAGCTGGGAAAACTTGGGGAAATTTACAAAGCTTAATTCCCAAAGGGAATGGTTTCTTTTAATTTTTTTTTCGTTGTTGCTCTGTAAAAAAAAAATAATACAGTTTAATGTTTTTCAAAAAAACATGAATATTGACAAGATTCCCCGATAAATTTTTTTTTTCGAATTGATTCAAAGGGGGTAAACAAAAACCTTTTTTAAAAAAAAATTACTCCAAAAAAAAGTGTCCCAAAAAGAATGCTATGTTTCTTTAAAAAAATTTTAATATTTTTAATAATATTACTGAATTTTTTCCCTTTGTTCAAAAAAAAAAATTAAAAATAATATACAAAAAAGGGAAATTTAAAAATTTTAAAATTTTTTTTAATGTTTTTTAATTCCTACTATTAACTCACACTCTCTATATATTTATTTGTTTGTTTATTTATTTATTTATCTTGGCAAATTTCCACAATCGTTAATAAAATACATTTTAAAAATTTTAACTGAGCTTTTAAGTCTTATGTACAAGATTCTTTTTTTGGGTGACAATATAATAATTTAATTATAAAATTTAAAAAAAAGTTAATTGATTAAAATTGATTATTTTAAAAAATCACCCTTTCGGGTACGTTGGCATCATTTTTTTGGGGCTTGTGTCAAAAAATTGAAAAGGGGTTTCTTCCCCAAATTTTTAAAAAAATCCCGTTGAACCCTTGGGAAAATTTTTTATACACTTTTTTGTTTTTGGGGGGAAAAAAACAAAAAAATTTAATTATAATTAAAAAATTGACTGGGGAAAAATTATTTAAAAAAATTACAAAAAACAGTCACGTTGGCATCATTTTTTCACTTGTGTCAAAACCCTTTAAAAAGGTTTTTTTTTCACGTTTTAAAAAAATTCAGTTGAACTTAATATTTTATATACACGATTGTTTTTGGGTGACAATATGAAAATTTTAATGATAATTAATTTAATTTCCACCCCACCGTTTTTGATTCTGTTATATTTGGGATACATATTTTTTATTAAATTTTTGTAACTATTTAATAAAAAATAGCGAAAAAAAAAAATTTTTCTTTTTGTTGATCTAAGTAGTAATTAACTTTAAAAAATTCTTTTTATATTACTTTTTTTTATAAAATTTCTTACGCAGATATAACAATAGCTGGAATCAAAATATCTTTTTTTTTATGTAAAAAAATTTCATAATTTCCCCCAGAACTCATGAATGATTTTTTCATTTTTAAAAAAAGTCCAAAAATTTTTTATGACCTCATCAGAAAAAAATAACAATCTTTAAAAACCCGAAATAGAACCCCCAAAATTCTTGTGATGGAAATCTAGAATAATACTCAAAAACTTCAATTTGGTTTTTTTATTAATATTTTTTCTTGAAATGTTCTCAAAATGCATTTTCCCTTTTCTAGAAAAAAAAACAAATAAATAACACCTGCGGTAAAAGTTAACATTGTCTACGACATAGGGAATTCCATTACACAACGTAAAAACTTATGTGCAATCGAAGATTACAATCACGATCATATCAAATCGCATAAGTGTAAATTAAAAAAATTTCTAGAAATGAAAACAGAAAAAAAAATTGTTCATTTTCTTTTTTTTTTAAGTGCATTTGTAAGCAACATTTACAAAGTAAGTAAATAATATGTTAAGTAAGATTATTGAAACATTTAATAAATGAAGTAGTAAGACGTAATTTTATATTTTTGAATCATTTAAAATTAAATGGGAAGAATTTCCAGATTATGTAGAATTCAATTATTAACTGTAACACCTGAAGATGAAATAAGTAAAAATTCCTGTACAGTTTCTCTGCACCATTTCTCATCATAGTCTGGTAATTTATTTCTTGATTCAGTTTTGCTCTTTGAACTTGCAATTTGCCTCTACAAGTAGCAGCTAAAGGATCAGTACCCTAAAATGATAAGAAAAATAGTGTGAGATTTTACATATGTTTATAAATTTCTGACGAACACACAAACAATTTAGATATTAGGTAAAACTGATATGTACAAATATTTTTTACAAATAAACAAAAATTTTTTTTTCATCTTATAATTTCATTAATTTGAAAGACGATCATATAAATCAAATTTTTAAGCTGCTTTTTTCAGTCTTTAATGAATATTTTTATCAGATTTGTGTGTGTTTATATTTAAAATAAATCGTTATTACTTGATTCACATATGTTTTATCTTTAATAATGCAACGCGTTTATTCGTTTATTAAAGCAAATTAATACAAGGTTTTAACGAATTAAATTTATTAAATTGCAAATAAAATTCACAAGATTCAGAAGACGTATAAATTATGATATCCTTTCTTCAAATCAATCGAAACTTTTCAGTTCCATGAGAATGAGAGAAACAATCATTATATAATTCTGGGGAGGGGGTACCCCCTGTCTGCTTAATGGCGGTCTAACCCCCATTGTACAAATTATACAACTGTTCACATACTCATTTCTCAAATTGTAAAACTGTTAATACGTGTATTATGTAGTTCTAAAGAATTCGCAGCCAAGAATAAATTTATTTAAAAAATATACTGGCGCCATCTATTTTAGATAATCTTAACTACGAGAACAATTTATTACAGCATCACGTAAAACCTTTTTTTATATATACAGAGAGAAAAAATCAGCCTCCAACACGAGTTGTTTATAAAAGGTTATTCAGAAAAGGATGGGAAAAAATATTTTGAATTTTTATTGATTTTAATAACACAGGCTGTCTGAGTGTTTATTAATACCCCACATTAAAACAACGTAAGGGATATTAGTGACGGAGCTCGTAATTTTTAACCGCAGTCAGGTAATGAAGATGACACATGAGTTAGCAACCCTTCTTCAAACTTCCACACCATCGACCCACTCTACACGGCAAATCTTCGATCAGGGACTCGAACCTGTGACTCGACTACGGCGGTCACGACGTACGTGGCATCTTAGTGACACAGGATAATAAAGAGAAAGAAACTTCCATAATAAGTAAAGCATACATTTCTCAAGATTTTTATTGCTTTCTTATATTGTTTCATCACTACTTGCTCTTATCCTCTCCCCCCTTCCATATTCAAAACAATTAAATCGAAAAGAAATCCAAAAGTAGTTTAAAAAGGCATCTATGTTATTAATTTTTAAAGAGTTTTTCTCAAAAAGTGTGTAAAGTGGAGAGAAGAGAAAGGAGTGATTAAAGTGATCGGAATAAAAGCAATCATATAAATTTAATTCATTAATGTATTAGAAATCTTTTCTAAATAGTAATCAATAGTTATTTTACTATCATTAAGTAACTGTTACAAAAATTAAAATACATTTTATAGTATTTGAAAGATTCTATGTTTACTCTCTCTTTTTAGAGCTGTTTTCGCCGTATAAACAAGAGCGTGAACTTAACGCGAAACACATTTTCGAACAGAAGAAATGCCTCAATTTTTAAAAAAATTTGTGACATCGTAACTCATGCATTTATTTATAATACAGTGTTTTTAAAATTTCAAAATATTTCATAAATAATTAGTTTTTCCTTTTAACATGTAAAGGGATAGCTCCTTTAGCATTACGGTATAGGAGAAAAAATGTGAAACACATTTTATAAAAGAAAAAAATGTGTCAAAACTAAGATAAAAATGAGTAGTATGATAAAGTAAGTGATTCTCTACAGAATAGTGAAGCCGGAATATAATATTAATGTTTGAGCACTTTTATATCTGAAAAAATATTCCGAATTTGGGTCCTATTTTTTAACATTAGCCCGAAACAGCCTTAAAGAACACTTATTCATTTTAGGGAAAATAGTTCAAGTACTGAAGCAATTACAATACATAGAAGATATAAACTAGTCTATTTTAAGTATATTCTATTTTAAGATGTGCTTATATTATGACCAAAAAGTTTCACGAAGGTCACCTTCAAAAATAAATTTTAAATTTTCCGTCTGATAGAGATTTTGGTTCTCTATTGTATTTCTTTTTGTTGACGTCAGCAAGGAAGATTCGTCTCATAAAAGTAATTTATAAGTTTCGAGTTGTATTACAAGTTTAAAAGTGAATCTAAACTGAATATATATAAACTTGTAATGATCTGAAATACAACAATTCCTTTCTCTCGATGCAAATACGATAGGCGGAAAAAGAGGAACTATTTTAGGAATTCAAATTGTTCCATGTCTGAATGCTTCAGCCTTGTAACCATTCGTGACTAGCGGTTTTAGGGATAAAAAAAGGATGAGCAATATTTCCAGACCGGAACCAAATTTTTCTTCTTCTAGGAAGTTTGCTACGGCTTTTTCTGAAAAATGTTCTCCTATAATAAATGATGGATTTTTTCTATTCCTATAGTTCAATATATTAAAATTATATTATAAAATCTATTTGAAAAATCAGATATAAGAAGACAATTATTAAAAGAAATTTTTTGTTCTCAAAAACTTTTTTAAAGTGACCAATACATTCGTAGAAATAACGAGAAAAGAAGTTCTTGGCAGTGTAAGGCTATCCACGATTCAGACTGAAAGGTTGTTAAACCTATACTATTATAACCTATACCAACGTTATACTTATTATAAGTAACTTATTTTAAGTTTGATTAGTACACTACTTAGACTGTATACTAATTACATACATTTTTCTCTAATTTTATTTGTTCCTCGTCGAAATAATTCTTTAAAAAATTTTCTTGAAAATCAAGAAAATAAACATTTTTTAACTTGGATCGAATATGTTGGGGCCCGATTATAAAAAGCGAATAAATGGATAATTTTCATGATATTTAGTGTCACTGAGAATGGAATACATGTATAAAATTGTTTTAAGGATATTTTGATAAAAAATTATTTAAATACAATATTTTGGCAAAAATTAACTTAGAAAATCTTTTCAAAAAAGTTCTCCTTTTATAAAAAGTTCTTCTAAAATAATTATATTTCGCGCGCCATTATAAAATAAAGATTTCCAGAGGTCTGAACGGATTTCTGAAAAATTCACATTATTTTCGGTTACCACAAATAGGTCCCCCTCCTTTGGGGGGGAAAACTGGGCATCAAAATTACATTGCGACAATCGATATCTGCACATATGGTGTCACACTAAAAAGTGATACCAGCTCCCGAGGAATGCAGTAAATCTGTGCACAGGTTAAATACCAATCCTCAAGAAAAAAATAACTTAAAAGTAACAAAAATAGAATACTTTATTTTCATATCATATTTCATTTTCTCTGCGATAAGTTATCGCGCGTGACACCTCCAGTTCATTAATTTCACCGATAATTAACTTTCTGAAAGTAAGATAAATTTAACAACTATCTTTCTCCAACTAAAAATTTTTTTTAGTATTTTCTTTCAGACGCGTTTTTACAAATACTTCCTAGAATTAGCTCATTATGTTCATGTAAATAAATAGGTTAGTATAGTATTTCATTGATTGATGATGACTTTAATTTTTATTTTTTAAACCTTGTCACACTTCAAAACACTTTACAGGAATACAGTGAATTTTTGGAGCATCAGGGGAAAAAAACATTTTAAACATATTCATAGTGATCTATCAAATACGTGCTTTTTAAAGAAAATTTTAACCCATGTCAAATACTACAGACGGTAAGCCACAAAGAACCACGATATTTAAAAACATCACAGTAATCAACGATGCCTTTCGGGCTTCTTATTAAGATCTCCGTTTTACTCTTTTACCTATTTCTCTGTTGAATGCATCGATGAAATTAACCTCATGTTTTTTTTTTCTTTTTTCTTTATCAGTTTTTCACCCATGCATGCCTCCTGAAGATAAATAAGACGATAGAGGAATCAACCCTTTTCTTTTTAATGAACAGAATTCTGTGTTTTGGACCAGGTAATATCAGATGTTTAAATTTCGATAATGATGAGATTAATAGTTTTAAGTTGCTACTAAAATATTTGGTTTATATAATACGATGTTGAGTCGGAAAATAAGTTTCCCCTATCGCCTGTGGTGAGAGTTGTGTATGAAAGTCAAAACATAGAATAAAATTAAAAGATAAGTAACACCCCTGGGTCAAAAACATGAGACATTTGAATACCGCTCGATATAAGCTTCAAAAACCCCCAAAAAAAACAAGTTCTGACTTCACCAGCCCAAAGCGCCTTCAAGCGGGTTTTTCTTCAAAGCAGGAAACAGATGAAAGTCATTTGGTGCGAGATCAGGATTGTATGGTGGATGGTGTAGGGGCTCTCAACCTAGAGTTGCAATATGGTTTTGCATTCCCCTTGCCGTGTGATCTCGCATTGTCAAACAACAAAACCCCAGTTTTGGATCCCCCTGGCCTTTTTTTTTTTCGAATCGCCTCTTTAATTTCGACAAGGTGTCTCAGTACTTGATTAACCTAAAAATCCCCCAAAAAAGTCCCTTCTTCCGTGTCAAGGCCCAGGCAGGTTTTCTTTATCCGACTACGTTCGGGAAACCCTGATTTTGGGATAAATGTATAATTTTCGTGATATTTAGTGTCACTTGCATTAGAATACACGTACAAAATTTTTTAAGAACATTTTGACAAAAAATTATTTAAATACAATATTTCGCAAAAAATTAACTTAGAATAACCTTTTTCAAAAAAGTTCTACTTTTGTTAAAAATGCTTCTAATATAATATTTTGCCTGTATATAGCTCAGACCTCTTTACAGAGGCTCATCTATGATTTTTGAAAAATTCACATTATTGTCAGAGTTACAACCATTGAAATAATTACTGGCGTTTTTTTCTTAAAATTGCTCCCCTCTGTTGTCATAAAATATGGATAAACCCACTTCTAAGCTATATATTTCAAAAATTCTAGTTGAGCCTCTGTACAGAGGTCTGAGCTATATACAAGCAAAATATTATTATAATAGAAGCATTTTTCACAAAAGGAGAATATTTTGAAAATGGGTCATTCTATAATTTCATTTGTTGTCACAATATTGTACTTAAATAATTTTTTATTGTAATACTATTCTTAAAACAATTTTATGTACATTTTCTAATCTAAGTGACACTAAATATCATAAATATTATTCATTTCTACGCTTTTACAAAGTCACGGTTCCGAACGTAGTCGGATACCTTAAGCTTATCAAGCGGTATGACAAATGTGTCAATATACTTGGTACTTACGTGGAAAAATAAAGTTATGTCTTATCATTAATGTCTCATTCTATGCTTTGACATTCACACTCAACTCTGACCACAATCGACAGGGAAACTTATTTTCCGATTCACCCTCGTATAAAAACTTTGATGCATTGGATTTTGAAAATTTTTATGTTTAGTGATAATAATAAAAAAGTTGAACATTTATGTTAACAATATTGCCCAGAAAAGCTCTGAAATACGACATCATCGTCTGCTTAACCTTCTTTTTTAAAAAAAAATCATAAAAGCTCGTAAAGAAAGAAAAAGGGTAACAAAATATCATCAATAGTTTTAAAAATAAACAGGCGAAAAAGTACAAGGACAAGGTGATTAAAAGCTCTTAAAAAATAAGCAACAATCACTCTATTAATGTCTCCAAAAATTTAAGTAACATCTATAATTCATCCCCCCCCCGTTATTCTAGTGCAGGGGTTCCGAAACTTTTTCCAATATCGATTCCTTTTAAAAGAATATTTTTATAGACCCACCCCCTCTTAAAGATAACAACTTAGCTAAGAATGTAAATAGAAAATTAGGGGGGGAAAAGCGATTTATTATAAAAGTTAAAATAAAACATATTTATGTTTTTCTTTTTTTACACAGTGGTATTCGGTTTTAGTTGCCTGTGCCAGGGAAAATTAGGGAAAAAAAGGGGTTTATTATAAAAGTTAAAATAAAACATATTTATGTTTTACTTTTTTTACACAGTGACATTCGGTTTCAGGTGCATGTTGTGGATCATATTTCCCCATGCAAATCTATTATATTTATACACATTTGATATATATGTATCAAATAATTTCGTTTCTTAAAAATTATATAAAATTTTAAAGGGGAAAAATTGCCATCGACTTCCATTAGACACCTCGAATGGTGACACCCCCGCCCCCTTCTTTTGTATCAGCTTGACATCGGCGACCCCCAAGATTTTGAACATTCCTCCCTGACTCTCAAGACATCGCTGAGTGACTTAAAGGTTTCTCAATTAGGTTCCTAAGACTGTGACGGGCTCCCGCG
Source organism: Trichonephila inaurata madagascariensis (assembly GCA_019973955.1). NCBI lineage: Eukaryota > Metazoa > Arthropoda > Arachnida > Araneae > Nephilidae > Trichonephila > Trichonephila inaurata. The sequence continues at coordinate 15,303 of BMAV01028205.1, forward strand.
TCCTTTCTGTAACATAACCTCTGGGTTCTTTGACGGCCAAGATTAATGGCAACTCTTTTCCAACCAAAATCCAAGAAGCGAAATGCGATTATGAAATGCAAATAAGATAGCTTTTAAAAGAACAGAAGTTTCAGTAAGCAGTATGGCAATTTAGGGAAGTTATATTTGGAAGAGATACGAGTGTGAATTAACGGCCTATCGTAAAGTTATCAAGATATCGAGCCATTGTTACAAGGTGCATACCATTGCACGCGTGCCCAGGTGTTTCCGTATCGTGATAGAATCTTAGTTTGGATTAAGGTAGGAATTATTTTATATTAGGACTTGTAATATTATCAGAATTGAGAGTAGGCGGATAATATAATTATTTAAATAAAGTGGTCTAAATTACGCAATTCGGTTTAACTATCGCTATGTGTTTGGTTTATTAGATTCTCACTTATATTAATTTATCTAAATTATTAGAGGTTTAAGTTATATTCTCAATAAAGTCATATTAAGAATTTTAAAATGTCTATTCATTTTGAGAATCCCACACCTCTAATTCACACTGACAATCAAAGATATGGTCACCAAAGAGCGACCATATCACAAGACTGCCTCTGCTACCAATACAGATTCTATTTTAATACTTCTTTTTTTCCCCCTTTAACTGAATTAATATCCTTGAGCAATAAAAAAAACTGGATTAATGTTCTTGATAGAAATGCATATTCTAGTGAGTTTTTTTACTGGGGGTAATTTAGTGTTTTAGTCTAGGATGGCACATATTTCAATTTTTCCACGAGGTCTTTCAGAGTCTGAAAAAGACGGAAATCTTAACATTAAATGAGAGATCATCGTGAAGCCCTCAAAACGGCGCTGGGGACCCCCGAGGGTCGGCGGACCACAGTTTAAGAGCCGCTGTTATAGATTGTTTTTAAACTTCCAAAGACTCTCAAGGGACTCACCTTAACCACATTATGAATCCCTGCTCTAATATAACGTTTGAAAATTGAACTTTTTTCCGCATTTTTCGATATAATAATAGATGGTTTTCTTATTAATAAGGTACGCAATGAACTGATAACCTCTTATAAAATTTCTATTTAACGATAGCTTTGATTTGAGGTTGTAAAATAATGTGGAACTGAATATTAAATGAATGAATTTGTTACGTAATTTAGAGCTATCTGTAGATAGAGATACGAAAATTATGTTTAAATTTTTAAAAAAAGAAACGTTAGTATTAAAAAAATTGTTTTAAGTTCATAAAAAAAATAAACCATTGATTAGTAACAGACGGGAAGATAATGAAAAAAAAAAACGATTCGCAGTCTATTTTTATACTATAAAAAAGTAAAGGATACAATATTTCCACGTAAGAATTCTTATTTAAACGTACACACGTGCAACTTCCTCGAAGGATTTATAAGCGAATCTGTGCTGAAGCAAAATTTAAAAAAATATTCGAAAATCTAAAAACACTTCCATGAAATCGAAAGTATAAAATAAATGCTAAACATATTTAATGCTAATTAATCGCTGGTGGAATGCGGAGGGAAAAAGCGCAATTTAAAAAATTGCCTTATGGAATATTCAATTTCTTACTTAAAGAAATTAAATATTAACATATAAAGAATGCTCATTTAGCATAAAACTGCGATATCGCAACATGATTAAAATGACGGAATATTTTAATTAAATGCAATTTATCCTCTTTTTCACAAATATTTTTTTCTTATTATCATTTCTCATTCTCCCTTAAGAAATAACAAATACTTTTGGTAGAGTTTGTTTTTGTAAATCTATTGTATAATTTTCTGCAATCAATTTCAATCCACAGCAGCTAAGCGGTTTTCTTTTTAAAAAAATGGTCTAGACAGGTATATTTATAAGAAGACTATTAATTATGTACTACGTCCATCTATGTTGGATCTCTTATTATAGTAAGTAAAAATAAAAATTTTGATTGCCGTTCTTACTTTTAATCTACCCAAAAGGAACTATTCTTGAAGTCATAAAATTAATTCATATTGATTATGCACTTTGTATAAAAACTATTTGGTCACAAAATATTTTTTAAAAAAATCACGAAATTCTTTCCCTCACAAATATATTAACAATAAAAAAATTACTAATTCAGTTATGTGTCACACTCAAAGTGACACAACTGATACTTGTCACTTTTTTCATAATTTGATAATTGTATCTCCTCCAGAAAAAAAAATAATTCAATTAAAAGCCGTAGTTTTTGAGTACAAGAAATAGAGTAATTTGTACCTTGGTTTAATTATTGAAAGAATTAATGTTTTTTTATTCTTTTTGTGACTTACAAAAAAAATTGTATGAAATCCGAGACATTCAGATGTTTTCTCAGTGACATTTATATTTATATGCATTGTCTTATATTGCAATTAATAAATTTCGCAAACAATATATTTAGGTTAAAAGAGAATGAGAGTTATATTAATGCCGCACTATAAAGCAACTCGAGGGCAATGGGCTCAATTGATGACGGTCATATGATAAAGAGAAACACGTGTTCTGCATTGAATTCAAAACTGACATTAAACTAATTGCACTTTTTTTTCTGTTTGTAAGACTTAAATAAAATTTCAAATTTCATAATTGGGTAAATTTGTTCAAATGTTATGAAAAAAAAATTCTTCAAAAGATTTTAAAATTTTAAAAAAAATCCTATTTTATGTATCTACTTTTAAATTAAATGCATTTTGTCTACCTTTGTGCGTTATTGTTGTTGACAAATTGTTGAGTTTCTGAAAAGATCGAAAGTTGGTAACAACGAAGCGTATGAATTGATTAGCTGGAAACACATGATTGCTTTTATCGTGTGAGTATGACGTCACACGAGTTTTTGAACTGATTGGCTATAAACACGTGGTTATCATTATCATGTGACCATGACGTCACAAGAATTGAGCCCATTGGTGACAGACTTCATAATTTTTAACCTCGATCAAGTGACAAGGATGTCACCTGAGCTGGCTCTCCTAACTAGCACACTACATCAACGGAAGGGGGCCTCGGTAGATTTAAAGTGCATTGGTACTTTCTACACGGTGGAAGCCACGCCTCCCGGATCCCATCGATCGACCCATCACCGTCATGCCACTCAGCAGAATGAACAAAATCCACCTTCGTCATGCCTAACATCGCAGACTATCCTGATATTTTTACAGTGAAGATGCCCAAAGTACAACGCCTATTCTACACGGCGGTTCTTGAGTGGTACCAGGCTTGAACTCATGACACGTCGGCCACGAGCTCGTGACCATAACCAATAGGCAAAGCGGCAACAGGTTAAAAGAGAGATAAATACATAGCTATTGAAAATTCACTCTAGCACAAGCATATAGAACAACCCAAAATGTCTACAAATGTAAACAATCATTTCACCGAGAAGAAAATTACTTAAAAAGTTGAATATACAAGAGTAGTTGTTTCAAAATTAATTTTGCAAAATAGAAGCATTAATTCTTCATTGATTCTCGTAATGGCATTGTTTGATCGCTGTTGGCACTCTCTTTCTGTTAAATAATTTACAGACCCTTAAATTCTTATAAATTTTGTATTTTGAGGTGTAATGCCAGCAGCAGGGGGAAAAAATATTTTTATGCGAGTATATTTGATTTCATACCCTTGAGCAGAGAGTAACGTTCGTTAAAATCTCTACCTTCTACGCAAAAAAAAAAACACGTCAAATACATTAATTAAAAATTTTGTATTAAAATTATATGAAAACTAGAAGCATTTTTTGTGTCATGTATAGAATTGCGAGCAAAAAAATACGAAAATTGAAATAACACGATTAATGAAATATAAATAAAATAGGGAATATTACAAAGGTGTTCTGGTTTTCTCAGTGGCTCTCACAAGGAGGGGGTCTTGGGGTCCAGATCTCCCAAAAGATTTGATTTTTTCCGTTTGGTTATAATTCTAAGTATATAATACGTAAAATTTAATTAAATATTTGTTATTAATTATTAATTTTATTAATTAATGCCAATTATTTATTCAATAATTAGTTTTTTACTGTGTTTTGTTCCTGAAAATCGACAAAATCAAAAATAGCATGATACAAGAATGGTGAACTTTCAATCCCGGACCCCCTTGAAAAATTCCTGTGTGCGCTATTGGGTTTTCTCCATCCCCAAAACACTAACGAATCTTTTCAAACATTTTGAGTAACAAAAGCTTTCTGTAAAAAGCCCTTTCCCCCCCAACAAAAGAGGTATTTTTAATAATGGAATCCATACTATTATCGACAAGATGTATCATTTTTTTTCAGTGGGGCTGCATTTTAGCAACTTAGCCTTTGTAGACACGGAAAGTCCCGAAATGTGAGAGCTATTTCTTAGTGGCACCGTCTAGTGGCGACCCTCGTTACCAAATTTGGACGTTTGAATTAATATTTAATTCAAGCTCTCATCGGATGCTAAATATTGCCATGATTTAATTTTGCCGAAAGTACCAGAGCCAAATTGGTATTCAAGGGATCTTTTACATGCTACATAATCATACGACTTGCATACCTACGGATTATCGCATCCAGAAAATCTATCGACCCCAGCTGGGGTTGAGTGAGTGAGTGAATATTAACGTCGCACTGTCCACAAGGGCTTTTAGCGACGGACCTGTAATTTTGAACCATGGTCAAGTGACGAGGACGACACCAGAGCTGGCACCTACTCTCCTAATTACCACACCACGCCAACGGGAAGACGTTTGAGCTCTCAACAGATTTAACGTGCATCACTTTCCTACACGGAGGGTCTTCAGTGGTACTGGGCTCTAGCTTGTGACTTGCCAGCAATGATTCGATACCTTGACGACTAGGCTACCACGGCCTTCCATCTGGGGTCGAACACGCAACCTTAGGGCACGCTACCTTTAAGCCACTGGTGCCGACAGATGTACAGATATAGCACCTCAAAATATTTACTATAACTTGGTTAACAGTTTTAAACAAACCCCCATCTATATATTCGAACCTTCAAATAGTGACAGATTGAAGCTGTATATATATTGATGTCACAGGAAAATAACGAAATAAGGAATTTCATGAAATCCCTAAGGGATAGGATCAGTTGACGGGAGATGTTAAAACAACGTCTATTCAAGGTCATTTACGTGATGAAAGTAAGTGATTTTATCAAACCCTGAACTGTTTCAGTGAAAGGATGAAATGAACTAGTCAGGAGTTTCATTGGCAAAATCTCCGGGGAGGGATCGAGTCCTTGTACTTCCTAACCATGCAGGTAAAATTATCGATACCCCAAAATATCAACCCCATATCTTTAAAAAATGGCACCTTAGGATTAACATAGGGATTGTTATTTTAGTGTGTAAGCAACCGAGAGAAAAGATGTTACACATCAAAAAATACCAGCCTAATTATTAGTTTCGAATAAATAATTTATATTTCATTGACTATTGTTATATTACTTCTACGTTTAATAATGCACCCTATTTGTTAAATAAACACTTTTAAACTCTTGACAATATTATTTCAACATTTCTCAAACAGTCAAGGATTTATTCAAATCCCTTACTTTTATCAGGGAAATGACCTTGAAGAGACGTCATTTCAACATCTTCCGTCAACTGATCATCTCCCTTAGGGTTTTGATGAAATTCCTAATTCCATCATTTTCCTGCGACATTGAAACATTTCTTTAGTAAAAAGTTTCTTTAGTTTTATCAAAATGATTCCTTTCTAGTGGGGAAAAAAGGAACTGTAGTGAAGCTTCTAATTTCACAGTAAGTTCAAAACAAAACAAAACCGAAGAATATAAAACTGACATAAAAGAAATGTAAGACTTATGGCTGAGTTAACAGAAACGTATTAGTTATCGAAAAAAAATCATATCCTTCTCTAACGTGAATCTAAATATACTGTTTTACAATATAAAAAATGAAGCTTGAACTCAGAACAGACCGAACGGTAGTAAAAAAGGGAAAAGAACACAGCTGATATCCCTTCTGTTTATGTCCCTGTTAGAGACAGCCATGATCTCAGTGACTTGTGAATTAAAAAAAAAAGTTACAACACGTGACAGATAAAAGTTTCCCACAGAACGCGAAATGAGTTCCCCCCTTCCTACACCGCTTCCAGCCAACTTTGATACACCTGGCTTCATACAACCGGAAGTTGTGGGAAAGTTTTCGGCGTCGAGACTACCGTAGAGAAAACAACTGGAAAATTTGAAAGACATAAACGCATTCACGTATGCAATTATAGGACTCGTTTTGGCATTAGACACGTCCATTCTTTGTTTTTTTAAGGGAAAAAAAGTGAAAATTTCACGGTTTCTGCATTTTTCTTGGTCGAAATCAAGAAAGAAAAAGATGACATTAACTGTATTTTCTATTCTTACAAGAACAAAGATAACAATGAAAGGGTTTTTTAAGTGGAAAAAAGACAATCAAGAGAGGTGAGAATTTGAGAAAAATGCCCCGTAAGAAGCTTATCTTGTGCTTTGAATCTTAAAAATATGTTCAGATAATAATAATAAACTCAAGTTCAAAATCTGAAAGTAATCTTATATTGCATAATTTTTATAGATATAAGCTTTGTCTAACTGGATATATTAATTGTGTGTGTTCATAAACTTTGACAGAAATCAAAGGACTACATTCAAATAGAAATAGTGCTGTCGTAGAATTATCCAAATATTTATAGAGAAGAAGAAAAAAAAAGGAGTAAGCAGAGATAATAAAATTAATAATACAAATATTTAAAATGATGGCAATATATTATTCATATTGTGAGCTTCAGTAGCTCACAGGAATTTTTCAAGGGGGAATGACCAGGGTCGCAAGTCCACCATTCTTGTATCATGTTCCTTTTGATTTTATCGATTTTCGGAAACAAAAAGAGTAAAAACTAATTATTGCATTATTTAATAAAATTAATCATTAATAATAAGTATTTAATTAAATTTTACATACTATATACTTAGAATTATAATCAATCGGGAAAAAAAATCAAGGTCTTTGGGGGGGTTGGACCCTAAAGGGCACCTTGTGTGCCGCCACTGGTGAGCTTTAATGAGATTGAATACATCGATATAATTTACCATATTCTTACATAGTAATATTTGAAGTAATGTTCATTCTTAGGCAGTGGTGTACACCCATACTGCTCATGTAAGAGTTTACATTAAAAGAAAAGAAAAAAACACGTAGATGAAAAACATCGAAGCATAGTCTTTATACAAAAAATTAAAAATCTCTTGGTGTGTGGAAGGATTGAATTCCGTATAGACTTTTCTAAATAAGATTTTAAGAGGAAGTTTACTCTTTGTATTTCAATCAGTACTCAATGGACATTTTGTTTGTAAGTATGTTTGTCATTATTTACAGAATGACTTAATAATTTTTTATGGCTTTTTGACAGAAATTATTTCCCAAGAGAAAAACTATTATTGCATAAGTTAAGTTCGTTTTCTTTCCTAGGTTTCATTCATCGTTGATCATGCACTTTCGGTTTTTAAATACAACGGGCTTTTTTTTTTCTAAATTTTTTGCACCCTTCAAAATGAACAATGGAATTGTCTAAAAGAGACAATGTTTTAAACCCTTAACAGTTTTATTTTTTTCTAAAATTCAATCCAAAAGTTGTCATATTTTTATTAATTTTTTTTAATTTTATAATTTTAAATAAGTAAATGTTATTAAAATTAACATTTTCAATATTTTTTAGCATTTAAGAAAACTTTTTAACTTTAATAAAAATAATAGTTTTTTCTCTACATGAATGTCTAACAGGGAAGCTACACTTATGGCTGTAAATATAAAAAAAAATTACAATAACTTTAGTTATTTTTATTATAATTACTTAAACTCTTTTATTGAAAAACTGTCACCAATTATAAACTAAATTAATATTAAAAATTGAAAAAATACGGGTGGAACAGTAAAAATGATTTAAAAAAAGGATACCCGTATGCAGTACGAGCAAAACAGTAATGGCCCGGCGAAACTGCTGGGAAGGAGCTAAAAACGATAAATTTCGAACAATCATTTTACAACTCATTAAAATTAACCTATAATCATTTATATTAATTGTTTTTAAGAACTTTGCATCGACCAAACAGAGAGTACAGAGGTTTGGAATTTGGTACAGAGAGAAACAGAATTTGGAACAGAGCCGCCACTTAGAAGGTACCACCATGAAATAGTTCTCACATTCGGGAACTTGCAGTGCCTGCAAAGGCTTGGTTACCAATATGCAGTTTATTGGGCGGAAAATGTTTTTAAGAACTACATAAATAAGGAAATTAATAATAGGAAGAACATAATTTCAAAGAATAATGAGTTATATATTTTGCAATATCAATTACGTAAAGAAACCACTTTTGTGCAAAAAATATTTACGTTTTATAATTTATTACATTGTGTAAGTATAGTACTTAATATACAAGTTTTGTAATCAATATAAAAATTATTTTACTGAACTCGCGGTATATTTTCTCATTTATGAATTTGGCTCTTGTTTTTTAATTTCATAATTTCAGTAATTATAAATTCCATCACCAAGAATTATTCTAAAATTCTCTGTAAACTTTGCATATTTTTAGTATAAAACTTACTTCAAATATTTGTTAAAAGTAGCAAATCACGTACTTGCATCCAGATACAATTTTACATCAGAATTGCAACGCTTTTTCTAATTCAGTTCACGAGCTCACTCTACAAATATTTCACGTGTAATGCTGACACATACTCTGTTTGACTACTTTTAAGAATTTACAGTCACACCCAAGAAGCAAAACAATTGAGAAAAAAAGTAAAAGATTAACTTGTAGAGTCAAGACTCATAGTAGTTAAACAACTTCCTAAGCTTATCCACTTTTGTAAACAAAAAATTGTCACGAAGTATAACCCATGCATTGCCATACAATAATAACAAAATTTACTGATTTTTGTATGAATGTTCAAATTTTTATTGGCAGTTAAGTAATTCTAATTATTCTTCATTGTTATCATTAAATAAACTACCAAATTAAAAATAATTAGTGATTTTTAAAATAACTCAAAAAACGTTGAAAACAGAATAGCTTACAAAAATAGGCATTTTAACTCATCTTGATAAATTTAAAACAATGATATGTGAGCGAGATTGGAACAGTTATTCAGAAATACCAAAATAAGGTCAATAACGTCGTGTCGTTAAAGCGTTGTTGAATGGTGACAGCGTGCAATCTTAAATTTAAAAATTTTACACTAAAATTTTAAGATATTTACAGTGGCGTAACGTAGAATATTAGGGTTCCCCTGCAAAGTCAGGGTTTTTGGGCCCCAACCCAGATCCTTCAAAGGATTGCAGAACCTTAACATGAGGCTTTGGGCTCCATTGAAACCAGGACTCTCCGCGATGCTGGGGGTGCACGTTACGCCACTGGATATTTATCTAGTGATCTCGAAAGATTCAAAAGGGATATAACAATAGACAAATTATTCAAAATTATATATATACTTCATTTAAAATTTCAACTAATACATTGAGATAGGAATTGAGGAATTACGAATACTTCTCCAAAGTTAATTAATATAATCAGTTTCAAATGGTAAATATAAAAACTTGGGCTTTATTTGACGATCAAAGATGGATTTAATTTGGTTTTAATGTACGTTGCACTCTGAAGCTACACAAGAGCTACTGGCGACGGGTCTCATAATTCTGAACCTCTGTCAAGAGACCAGGACGAGTAAGCTGTGTGTGTGTGAACACTTAGGAATTGAACTGGCACCCCCTGTCCTAACTTCCAAACCAAAGTGAAGACTTTGAACCTCGACAGATTTAACGTGCAACAAATCCTTTCCACCGAGGGATTACAGATGGGTAAATACTGTAAAGAAAAATCAAATTGCTGAATCTTCTGTACAGATATCAAGACATGTACCAGGCTAATTTCGTGTCCTTTTCCTTGGGTGAAAAAGTCCAAACAGTCAATATCTACTAAAAATTTAAGCAATTTAAAAAATGCTCAAATTATTTCAAGAGTAGAAAATAAACAGATGTTCTTTGTAATATAAGTTGCCATTACTGGAAATTGCATGAAAATAAACTGCGAAAGAATTTGAAGGATTTAAAAAAAAGTATTTTACTTCTTTTTTTTTCAAACGGAAACTTGATTTGCCCATGCAGCAATAATAATATATAGCTGTCTCATTTAACATTGATAATTAATAATCAAATGACGCATTGGTACTTTAGAGACGAAATTTGTAATTATGAATCATGGACAACTTGAAATTGTTTCTTCAAATTAAATTTCTACATTAAGTTGTTTGTGTGTGTGAAGACCTTTTAAGTTCCTGTGTACCAGATATTTAAAAGTCATGAAGACGTGAAATTCCAGTGCACTTCTACTTTTCTTCTCAAATATAGACTATTGTATTTAGTTTACTGCTTGAATGCAATGAAGTAAAACCAAAAGAATACAAAATAATAAAGTTTTCCGTAGAATTATACATCTTTATTCTGTTTTCGGATATTTTTAAATATTTTCTTAAAGACCTTAAAACTAAAAAATGAATCCCTAAAATAGACACTAAACTATTTTTAAAAACTGGAGAAATACCTAAAACCCGCAGAAACCTTTTTTTTTTCTCATTCGGATTCATTTTAATAAATATAAATTGGTTGAATAATCTAAATTTGAAATTTTAAAAGTTTAGTATTGCGTTCACGAATTCCATAGGTCTAGAATTCTAGAACTATTGGTCATGAGTTTTTATGTATTTAACGCATTTTGATTCTATGTAAAAGTTATAAACTCTCATTATGCACTGGAATTACGGCATCTATTAAAGACAATGACATTCGATTTCAAACGAATTCTTTCAGGCCCAATTTTGTTTGACTTATAAGTACTACCACTTTCACCGGACAAAATCGAAGAAACTGTTTTTCTTCTTATTTGTATGCGCATATTGTTATATTGACTCATTACTTCCATATCATTGATATACAAAACAACACAAAAAGTAAATTAGTTATAAGTAAAAATCTCAGCTTTAAAAAACCTCGAAACAGTAACAAAATATTTTGCAAGCGAAAAAGCGTAACTGGAAGCAAATAGATATCATTAAAGTCATCAGGAACATGTCTAATATAATATAATAAAACAAACATTCTGTCAATTCATATCAGAATTCATGCCTGCTTTCACCAGTAATGAATAAATTTTCAGAAATATGTTATAACAATGAAAATATGAAAATTTTGAATTTAAGGTATCCGACTACGTTCGGAACCTTGATTTTGCAAAAGCGTATAAATGAATCATATTTATGATATTTAGTGTCACTTAGATTAGAAAACGTTTACAAAATTGTTATAAGAGTATCATTACAATAAAAAATCATTTAAGTAGAATATTTTGACAAAAAATGAACATAGAATGACCCATTCTCAAAAAATTTTCCTTTCATGAAAAATGCTTTTATTATTATAATATTTTGCCTCTATATTGCTCAGACCTCTGTACAGACCTCAGTTCAGCCTCTGTACAGAGGTCTGAGCTAGAATTTTTGAAATATATAACTTAGAAGTGGATTTATCCATATTTTACTACAACAGAGGGGAGAAATTTTTTAAGCAATAAACGTCGATAATTATTTCAATGGGTGTTAACTCTGAAAATAATGTGAATTTTTCAAAAATCCTAGTTCAGACTCTCTGGAGAAGTCTTTACTTTATCTACGCAAAATATTATTATTATAGAAGCATTTTTTATAAAAGGAGAACGTTTTGAAAAAAAGGTTATTCTAAGTTACTTTTTCGCCAAAATATTGTATTTAAATAATTTTTTTGTTATAATTTCCTTAAAACAATTTTATACATGTATTCTAATCTAAGTGACCCTAAATATCATGAAAATTATCTATTTATGCGCTTTTAAAATCACGGTTCCGAACGTAGTCGGATACCTTAATAGATTACTGCAAAATTCACATTGTAAATTTCTAGATTTTTACATTATTTGATTTTACTGCGCTGATGATCGATGGATGATTTTGATATACGCCGGAGGAATCCAAAAATGACTGAAAATAGGGCGATATTAATTATGTATTAACGTCACACTTTGAAGCTTCACTGCACCTCATAATATTAAATTCTAATCGAGCAACGTGGACGACACTTGAGCTCTAGAACTCCTGTCTCCAAACTTCTACACCACGCTAATGTGAGGAATTTGAGCCTCGGTGGATTTAAAGTGCATCGTCCCCTCTATAGGACGGATCTTAAGTGGTACTAGGATTCAAGCCCACTACTCGACAGAAAGAAAATCATTCAGGAGTTCGAGATGATGACGACCAGCAGATCGCTCACAAAGTTAAGGCATTTGCGAGGATCTAGCACTAATTTCTGGAGATTTTTGAATTATTTCCTTCTTATTGTGAATTCCTGTTCAGTATGTTTCGTATCATTATTTTGATATTGCAGTGAATTTCCATTACTTTACATTCCTTCAGTTGTATTTTCGTTTCTTTCAATATATTTGCGTAAAATTAAATTTGCGGAACAGCTGAGGCATTAAATTAAGGCTGTCTTCGGTAAAAGTACGAGAGCTTGAACTAAACGCGAAGCACATTTTCAGACAGAAAAATGCCTCAATTTCCATGGAAATTTGCAATATTATAACTAATACCTCTGTTAACAATATAGTGTTTTAAAAACTTCAAAATATTCCATGAATACTTTCTTTTTCGTTTTAATACGTGAAGGTATAGCCCATTTAACATTACGGTATAGGAGAAAAAACGCGAAACACATTTTACACCAGAAAAAATTATTCAACTCGGTTAAAAATGGAAGTATGATGAAATATGCTGCTCTGTAAAGGATGGTGAAGACAGAATATCATAACATGTTCATTTCTTTTATATCTGAAAAAATGTTCCAAATTTGGATCCTATTCTTTAACATTAACGGAAAAGCCTTAAACGAATGAATAACAACAAATAGGTAAAGTTGTTTTGATTGTTAATACGGATACTAAGATGTACTTTTAAAAAGTTCAATTCTCTGGCGTACTTCAGTATACAAAAATGTTAAAATTTGATAGCAAAAATTATATTAATATTGAAACATATTCCCACTAAAGTATTTTGGAAAATTTTTACATCAAATAACTTTGAAGACATTTCAGTATATTAATCAATTGAAGTGTGAATAATCCTTTCTTGATTCAATCTTCTTCTAAAGCTTAACATTTGGTACAAATTTTTTTTCTTTGTTCCAAAAACTTTTTTTCAAATTTTAAAATAATGTTGGATTTTAACTGCAGAATATTTTAAATTTCGTTTTCAAAGATATATTTTTCTAGTTTATTTACTTTCAAAAAATTGCTGCTATTTCTTATGTTTAATTTTCAATAAATCGTTTTAATCTAACACGAAAGCAGAAATAATTTACGTATCACTTTACATTAGTTTTTTGTGACATTTTAAAAGTTTTTATACCGTACAAAAATTCTGTGGAATTTAATCCATTTCGTTCCGTAAAAAAAAAAATTCTGTAGTATTATTTTGAGATTCAATGAATTAGTAATGATTAATTATTATTTCAAGAAAATTCTCAATACTGATACCGCGAATTTGAATACATAAATTAAAATATATATATATTGTAAAACAGTGATTACGTATATAAACACTTATATTTTTACAAATTTAAAGACAAAGCCTCATCGATTCGATGAAATTTAGAACAAAGATGAAGCTACTTATATTGTTTATAGGGCTTTTTAATGTAGTTTTTTAAAAAAATATTTTATCATTTTCAAATTACGATAAAGCACAACATGAAGAGTCTATTAAAAATAAAACATGACATTAATAAACAATATGAAAACCACATGCATATTTTAATGTCATAGGATATTCTCTGTATGTATATATTACATATATAAAACACCACAAAAAAGAATGCAATATTTATAATTTTGATTCACATATACTGTCTGAAGTTAGGGACTTAATTTTTAGGTAGCTTTATTAATAGTATCACCAGTAAAGAACTGCAAATGCGACTTTACGAATAATTTATATAATTTTCTGAGATAAATTTAATACTACAAAATAAAAAGACGAAAACATCAGGTATTACTAAAAGACAGAAATTTCATAAACTAGTGCAAGAAACTTTTTTGGACAGCAATAGCAATTAATGCGCAATTAAAAATTAGCAGACATAATTTTAAAATAGCACTCTTAAGTAAAAATAAAAACATTAAATAATGATGCTAAAACAAATATATTAAAAGGAAACAAACCATTTCAACTTAAGAAACGAATCGGATGAAGATTTTGGTTTCTCCGAAAGAATGATGTCCCAAATAAATACTCAGAATTTTAAAAAAGAATCAGCGAGCATTTAAACAATCCGGAATTAGATATATCATTTAAAACAAGAAAAACTGCGTTGCGCACAAAACTACAGGAAGTACACCGAATAACAAATACGATAAATAACTTTGCGATTGTGGAAGAGTAAATATTTACATCCTGTATTCAATACTATTTTGGAGGGTCATCCTATGCAAAAGATTGTTACTTTATTGCGATTTTATAGTACTTTGGTTATACATCGCTAAAATCTTACTGAGAATTCTTTTTTGTAATCGATAAAAGGCATTAAATAACCATGCAACGTTTGAATTTCCGCATCTCTACTATACAACATCGAATAAAAATATAAACAAAGCGTACGTTGTATCGTCACGCCATTTTACCTGTTTATCGTAGGCAAAAGCCTTATCCTTAACTGGAGTGAAAAACAGCAACTTTGCACCTTCGAAACGTTTCATAATTTGGTTCTTTTGCCGAAGATTCCGTTCTTACACAGTATTCCAAAGCAGGTGGTATGGGATCCTACTTAGACATGGAAGCCACCTGAAAATGAACTACAGCCGAGCAGTGGCACCCTCAACAAAGAGTCATGGAACACTGGCCTCAACTTCCGGCGATCCTTACAGCCGCGGCCTCTCCCTTTGTCATTATTTCTTTTCTATAGAACGCCCGTCATTTAAAAAGCCCTCCCTTTGCTGAAAAAGGTTTCTTGCCTCATACCGGGATGACTCCTTAAGGTGGTTTGGGGTTGCGCCATAATTGGCCATTTATCGCAATAGACGGCGATCTCCGAAGTGAAATGATTCGGCACAGTTGGTCACCTGAATGGGAACAACGCATCCTTTTCGAAGTTATTCATGCTTATATCAAGTTGTAAACACGCTCCAGATAAGTTTCTATAGAAGAATTTGGTGTTTCTTACCCAGTTACGACACATAAATATTTCGTAATATTATATTTTTTATCTTATATAGAAAGAAGATGATTTGGAGTGAATTCATTTCACTTGAAAACAATACAAGATGGAAAAGTCAGTAGTATAGCCAGGGGAAAGATATGTCAAAAGATTGGATGTCCTCTTCATTTCTGGAGAAATTTTTATGACAGAAAAATTCTACTTCTTATAACAAAAAAAATCATAATTGCTTAAGAAATATTTCTGCTCAAATTTAAAAAAATCGTCTTAAAAATGAATTTTTTACACATTAGGAGGAGAATTACGAAAATAAAACTATTATAAGTGCTTCAGAGTTCAAAACGAAAATTTACTTCCAAATTGTAATTTCTCTTAATACATTAATACAGTATTCCGCGACCTTTTTTTTTCGCTGCGGACCGGTCAACGTTTGATAATTTTACCGCGGCCCGCTGAGAGTGGGACACGTGGATTGTTTATATATTTTAGATTGTTTTCGATTTAACAATTTTAATTTAATTACATTCAAATATGCCTTCAGAATAAAATATAGTTACACCAAATATGAATAAAAGTGATTTAACGTGGAATATAGTGATTTCCGTGGAAAGTTGCATAAATCCGAGAGAATGCACCTCTTAAAATAAAATGGCAATAGTTTAATGTTCTTTAGGCGGCCCGGCACCATTTGACCCACGGACCGGGAGTTGCGGATGACTGCATTAATATTTATAAATAAGTTGAATTATTTTTATAAATACATAACTATTATAATACGATTAAGCTATTTAAAGCCTGTATTTTTTTTTTTTATCAAAAAACAAAATTAGCGAACTATATTATTAATTTAGTTATAAGTAAAAAAAAGTATAAAAAGTATTTTTATAAGTAAAAAAATACAGTAAATTTAGTAAATTAGCAAAATAAAAATCTAATGTGTAGTAAATATTAATATATAATTATGTGTGTGTGTGAAATTATCTTTTTAACTAAAATGGAAATCCCCACGACGTAATTTTCCTGTTATACTTCTAAATACAGTAAATTTGAATCAGAAATATTAAAAATCATAAGCAAATGTATCAGTCATTTTGAAATGGAATCATTTTGAATGCATAATAAAGAAAAATGGTAGATTCGAATAAAAATACAGCTGTCCCTTAACATATAATAATAATAATAAAGAAAAAAAATAAGGACACATTAAATTTACTAAAGTACAACGAAAAAATTATGACCTTCACTTTGATTAAGCAAAAAAACTAATTCAAAAGTTTTAATTGTTGTGCGTGTGCACTGCGAAATTATACTATACATAACTTTCTTACAAACACAATATAAAGAATTCAAACACCATTTCAAAAATTAATTCTTTCAGAATTTTAAAAATTATTGAGTATTTACTTATTTTTTTAATAGATTTATTTATTAGGTAATATAAGATTTTTAAAATTTAAGGTACATTGGGTTTATTGCATTTTATTTATTCTTGGTTTGAAAGTAAAATTGATAAAATTCACAAATGTAAATAGGATAAAAAAAATGCGTAGAAATTTATGAGAAACATTCTAAAGAGATTATAGTCATTTATTTAATATGGACCATCGCAGTAATGCACACAGGAATTTTTCAAGAGGGGGGGGTCCGGGGTCGAAAGTTCACCATTCTTGTATCATGCTCCTTTTGATTTTGTCGATTTTCGGGAACAAAACACAGTAAAAACCTAATTATTGAATAAATAATTAGCATTAATTAATATAATTAATCATTAATAACAAATACTAATTAAATTTTACGTACTGTATACTTAGCTTTATAATCAATCAGAAAAAAATCAAGGGCTTTGGGGGTCCGGACCTGGGACCCTTGTGTGCGCCACTGGACCATCGTAATGTTTTTCGATAAACAAAATCAGAGAACTTAACACCTTTAATTAACAATAAATAAAATTATGAAGATCAATGCTATCAATTACACCATTAAATATGTTCTATTTCTAAAGTCTTCTAATTAATTTAGTGTAGAAGTATAAAATAAATAGCTATAATAAAATGATGGCATCCTAGATTATTTCTAAAAATTTCAAAGTGTTTAATTAACTCTAAAATATTAAAATCTTTCAAAAACATATTTAAATACACATTAAAATGGACAACATAGAAACTGAATTATGAAGTTTCACTCAATGACACTTTCCATTGAAAACTTATAAATAATGGAACAAGAAATTCGATAAACCCGAACAGAATGCAGAACTCGTTTATACAAGGAAAAATTCTTTTCTCGAACGAATCGTTCGAACATATTTGACATTCGGACTCTTGTTTCAAAACGCAAATGCAGAAAGAAAAAAAAAAGACGCGTAGAGGCATTCATTCTGAAAAGGTTGTTGAGCTGTGGACAAAGTGACCAGGCGAGGCGTTACGAAGAAACATCATCATGGTTTTAAATACTTATCTTAATGCGCAGATCCTTGTATCGCACGCAAATTTTCACCCATGCTCATGCATATTAAGAACACGCAAGACGAAATGGCTCGGAATGTTTGTCACATGTGACTGTCGCTTTCAAATATATTTTGGAAAATCTGTGAAAAGAGTGAGACGCACATGTGCCACTGTCTTTTCAAAAGATCATCTTTAAACACCAGTCAGTTGCGTGACTGTCCATCGTGATTTCTAACGCACTTAAAATTTCAGACGAAAATCAAGTTTTGACGCCAAATTATGTCTTGAATTCTGAAGGTGTAAGTAATAATGGTAAGTTCTCAGCTTCTTAAAAATAAATACATTTCTTTCATAATTTTTTTAGTGAAATCTAAAGCTTTAAGGCTGGATTTAACTAAAAAAATTATAAAAGAATCTATTATGATCAATTTTTATTTTAAGGTTTATTGGATTTATTTTAATTTACGCCAGTTTCTGAAGCAACATGAGGGCTATTGGTGGCGGATTACAGCTATGTAAGTGGAATCCCGACACCTGATCTGGCACCTTCCTCTCCAAATTTCAACACAATGCCCAACATGAGGACTTTGAGTTTCATCATATTAAGCGTGTATCAACCTCTTTACTTAGTTGATCATCAGTGGCACTGGACCTCGACAATGACCACTTGGCTACAGTGGCCCCATTTTGAGGAGGAAGAACCATGTATAAGAATTACATGTATACACATTTGGAATTGGAAGGAAAATTTTCTTTTCTCTGGTTATCATGTTCACGCTTATCCAGATCTATATGCCTTTCACGATTTCTTGGAAGATCAAATGTTTTTTTTCCTTTTTCCGTTGTTGCGTATTTCTTTCGAATCAATCGCAGTTTTTCTCACGACAAATTTCTTCAAGAGTCAATTTCTTATGAGACATAACCATTTAATAACTACGGATTATTAACCTTGTTTGTAATATATTCCATGAACTCTTTTACAAACATAAGTCACATTATTAACTTAATCCACCAAATCTTTTACTATTCAAACACCGTTGCAACATGGTGAGATCTAACAACCATAGCTATAACAATTGAGACAAAACTGGAACCGTGGAATTATTTTTTATTAATTCTATTTACACACGAATCAGTGACGTTAATAGTTATTAGTTAGATAGTATTAGCAGACGATTTACTTTATGGAACGATTTATATGAAAATATAAAGTTAATGCGCCAAAAGATATTTGACAACAACTTTTATTTTGAACAATGATCCGACAATGAATTACATACATTACCAAAAACAATGCCCATTTATAAGAGAATAATTTCAGATATTTTTAAACTGTAAACTGAAAATAATATTCTCTTGGCTTCTATATGATATATTCGAATAAAAGATAATCTATATATAGATTAATTTTCATTGTAAATGACGCTTGCATCTGATCGCTTGTATACGTATAAGGTAATGCATTGTTTACAATGAAAATTATTTCAAATTCCAATTTTTGCAGGTTCTACATATATTTATAAAATTAAAATCATTAATTTTTTATAAACTATTGGCAAAAACGTTATTTTTATACGTGGGGGGGACATGACCTTTTGAGGCAAAATTATAACTACAATTCGAAAATATTTCGGATTAATCATAAAATTTTGATGGTAAAAAAATAGCAACAAGAAAATTTAAAACAAGCATAAAAAAAATAGAATAAAATAATCGAAAAAATATTCTTTTTATTTCAATATCATGTCCATCTGCATTATTTAAATGTCAACGGTTAAACTAATAAAAAATATTACACTGTTTTTTCTTATTTTGCACTCATTTGTTTGTTTATCAAAAAATGAAAATAAATAAAAAGGTATAACGTAAAAAAAGTGAAGAATGTTTTGAACAGTCCTTGTCAACCTATGTCAGTAAGTCAAAGCATATGCTACGCATGTGACCTCTGTAGAATTTTCTTTGTGTGATATGTTTTATGTTGAGATCTCTATTATGAGATAAATTACACAAAAGATATATACATAAATAGTGATTTGTATGCTAAATGCATCCTAGGAGGAAGAACCTTGGAGCCAGACAAGTTCTAAATAAGATAAAATATATTGTTAATGTGTATTGACATATTTATAAACATACATTAAAGTAATTTTGCAATTGTGTGATATCAAAAAATAGCTTATGAATTTACGTTACTTTAAATCCTATTGCATTAAATTTAAATAAAGCCCCAATTGCTATTAGACATAGCTTTAAATCGTTAAAAAGCATCTGTTTTATGGTTACATTTGGATGTTTTGCCTAATATATGTGTCGAAATAATTATTTGTATTATTCGATGCCAAAAATTCAAAGAACATGAAAGGATAATGTTTAATTAATTCCAATAGGTTTTATGATTGAACAATGAACATTTACATTGCAGTTAACGGAAATTTCACTGTGCAGCATAAGAACAACAAAAAGATGGTGAATTCTTCAAGTTAGTTAAATATGAATAATATTGTTTATCAAGAACGTGGATATTGTTCAACACTTAAGTTTCCGAAACTAAGGGGGGGAAGCAATAGCGTTCCCAGAGCTCTCTTATGAGAAGGGGTTACATTCTAAAAAATCACGTAGACGAAAGTGGCAAGAGGAAATATCTACGGTAAAAATTAAAAATCTGTTGGTCTAAGGGCCGGTAACCCCGTCCCCTTTTGTGTTAAGCCACTGTGTCCAAGATATGTGGATTCCACATACCTCTGAATTTGAATAAATTAAATTTTATTAGATAACTGCTGTAAAAATCCAATATGTATATGTTACAGTTAAAGTGTGAAATCCGTTATTTCATAGAATAACTAGGTATTTCATGAAATAACTGGTTTATTCATATTTTACAACAACAGAGGGGAGCAATTTTAAGAAAAAAACGCCGATAATTATTTCTATTGGTGGTAACTCTGAAAATAATGTGAATTTTTCAAAAATCCTAGTTCAGACTTTCTGGAGAAGTCTTTACTTTATATAAGCGAAATATTATTATTTTAGAAGCATTTTTTATAAAAGGAGAACATTTTGAAAAAAGATTATTTTAAGTTAATTTTTTGCCAAAATATTGTATTTTAAGTTAATTTTTTGCCAAAATATTGTATTTAACTAATTTTGTTTGTCAAAATATCGTTAAAACAATTTTATTCATGTATTTTAATCTAAGTGACAGTAAATATCATGAAAATTATCCATTTATGCGCTTTTTTAAAATCACGGTTCCGAACGTGGTCGGATACCTTAATCATCTGCTATAGGGATAACATGTATTTTTCGAGGTTTTAGCTATTTATGATCAATTAAACTATAAAATAACTTTGAAATTATTTATTTTTCACTTCAACGATCAACCATTAGTTATTTTATAGAATAACTAGTTATTTCATAGAATACACAACTAGGTTAAATATAAAATTTTCCATCTATTATTATACTTTAACTGACTCTTGTCTAGTTATTTCATGAAATACTAGTTATTCTATAAAATAACTGAATTATATACTCTAACGGTAATATATACATTAATTTAATAAAATAAATAAAAGTGATAGTAAGTGTATGCATAAAATATAGAGCGATTATAAATCTTTCCTTGATATACATAATTACCCGCGCGCGATACGCCTTCTAACTTTTGGAGAAATAGTTCACTACATTCCTTGAATTTATTCAGCTTAATGATCAGTTCTACCTAGCGGAACTATGGATTTGGGTGGAGTATCGTATTCTGAAGGCTTATCAAAAATCGATATTAGATCATGTACAATAACGTGTGTAAAATTGGAACATTTTCCTTTAGTAGATGCAACCGGATTCATAATAATGTCAAATATTTTGAATAATATTTTTGTTGATGTGATTAGTTATTTTATTTTTAAAATGTGTTAAATTTTAATGACTTAAGTTATATACATATTTTTCGAAGAGCCTTTTAAAATATTTTTAATGTCTTTTTTTAATTTTTAAATAAGGTTTTAGAGGGGTTTTGGAGCATTTAATTCGGATATTAGAGCAAGATTGGGAATCCGAAAACATCTGCGTTTTGAATGAATAACTCGTTCAAATAAACAAATATTTAAAATGCTTCTAAAACACTGGAATTTTTATCTGAAAAAACAAAATGGATTTATCTTTTTTAAAATTAATGTCTGATCAAGAATTGTGTAACGGGCTACGAACACCGAATGGGAACAATTCACATGCTTCAAGTATTCATTGTATTTTAATATTTTGAATAAAACTAATAAAAATTTAGAAATATATTTTATACAAAATTTCAATTGACTATTTCAAATATAAATATAATTTTTTTCAGAAATATACTTTTTAAAATAAAAACACGTAAAATAAGTAAAGGAATTTTTAAAACTTAAAAGCCCTTTTGTAACAGTTACTTTTAATCTTAACATTCCTTACAAAAAGAAAAAATATATTGTAATACTTATTAATTTCATTAAAACATTAATCTTTTAGACTGACATTTGTAAGATCTCTGTTGATAGATTCATTTAAAATTAATTGAAATGTGACTATATTATAATTTTCACTCAAAATTAATAAATATCTTTTTTAACCTCTCTATCTCATTTTTATTTTGGAGCTCCAAAGACCCTCTTGACCCGTGCTATGCATAAAAAAAAATCGCGTTAAATCTTATCTCTATTACATTACTATTATCCCTTTATAGAAATATCTTCTAAAATTATGCAGCACATGGAATTAAGGAACTCAATTAACTTTCGAGATATAACAATAAATGAATTACAAATATGGTCACACAATTGCTCAATGTGATATTTCTTGTTACTAAAATTTACCTTGATAGACATTATCAGCTTGAAAGAATGAAAAAGAATTGGAATAAAAAATCCATCAATCCTATAAGTTTTAAAAGAATTTTTAATTTTTTTTTTCAATTTAATCAATCAAAATTTCTTAAACTTGACCTTAAAAGAGTAACTTCAAATCTAGAAATATTTTTATCTTTAATCCTTACTAAAAGGGGAACAGTGCTTTTCCTTCGTGTTATCAATAGCCACAGTAAAAGAATGAGTGTTTATTTAGTGCCATCTAAAAATATATTAAAATAAAATGGTAGGTTTCTTGACATCATAATTTTGCTAACAAAGAATTCTTGAAAAACTTTAAATTTGTGTGTCTGTGACAAGCACGATTAAGTAATATTTATTGAATATGGTTCGAGTTTTGTGCAAACCTGTCGTGTACGGCGGCTGTGATGCATGTTGAAACTGTTCAGATTCAAGGTTCTTATTTCGGCGTGGTGTTAAAATTTTCAAGCTCTAATACCACCCTCGTCACTTGACCAAGATTCAAAATTAGAGTGAGTGAGTGACGTCGTACTGTTCAGCTATTCGATGGCTTTTGGCAGCGGACCTCGTAATTTTGAACCATGGTCAAGTGACGAGAATGAACCTGAGCTGACACCCCCTCTCCTAGCTTCCACACCAAAGGGAGGTTGTTTGATCCTCGATATTTTTGACGTGCAACAGCGCCCTCTGTACGGCGGGTTCTTAGCGGTTCAAGGCGTGAGTCCGAAACCTCTACCATTATGCTACAGCGGCCACTCAGAATTACAGATAGCCCAAAAACCCGGAGCCGCAAATATCAAAAGATCAAGCTTGTGATTGAACCCCTCCCCCCATACTCTGGATTTATTGATTTTTAACGTCCACGTTTAGCCAAAACTAGGGGTTTTGGGGCGGACCACAATTTTAACCATGGGCAAGTGACGGGAAAGAACCTATACACCCCCCACCCCCAACGGGAGGTTGTTTGATCCTCGATATTTTGACGTGCATCAGCCCCTTGTACTGCGGGTTTTTTAGGGGTTAAGGCTTGAACTCGACACACCTGCCGGGCCCGAAACCTCTACCATTATGCAAAGCGGCCACCAGAATTACGAGATGTCGCCAGTAGAACCTGGGTAGTTTCGAAACCCCTATAAAAAGATCGAAAGCGGATTGAAACCCCCTGCCCCATACTCTGGATGGGTTTATTGATTGAATAAACGTCGCACGTGTAGCACCCCCGGGGTTTTTTGGCGACGGACCACGAATTTTGCCTGGTCGGGACGAAATGAACCTGAGCTGCCCCCCTCTCTAGCTTTCACACCAAGGGGGGTTGTTTGATCCTCGTATTTTGAGGGCATCAGCCCCCTGACTGGGGGTTTTAGCGGTTAAGGCGAACTCATACACACCGCCATGGCCCAAAACCTCTACCATTATGCTATAGCGGCCACTCAATTACGAGATACGTCGCCGGGTAGACCTGGATAGCCGCAAACCTATCAAAGACCAGAAAGCGGGGATTGTCCCCCCCCCCAATTTTCTGGAAGGAATGTCTCTACACATTTATTTTCGTTCCTCATACGCTTTTTGTATTTTTAACCCGAAGGATGATAAAATTTTAACATTTAGGAATTTTTAAAAGTTTTTTTTCCAAGAGTTTTAAATATGTGTTGTTGTTTCCTGCCCTAACTTTGGTCCAGATGTGCTGCGCTCTAAAAATTTCCAAACCGTTCTCCCCTCCCTACATCTCTTAGATTTTTTGGTACCCAAACTCGTTGGGAAACCCGGGATTTTAAAAAGCGCATAAAAGGAAATTTTTTCATGATATTTAGTGTCACTTAGTTGACTCAATGTATAAAATGGTTTTAAACTTTGACAAAAAATTATTTAAATAAATTTTTTTGGCAAAAATTAACTTAGAATAATTTTTTTAAAAAATTTTCCTTTGGGGAAAAATGTTTTATTATAATAATATTTTGCATGTATATTGCTAAAACCCTCTTAACAGAGGTCCTAAAATTTTTTGAAAAATTAATTTTAG
Organism: Trichonephila inaurata madagascariensis; assembly: GCA_019973955.1. NCBI lineage: Eukaryota > Metazoa > Arthropoda > Arachnida > Araneae > Nephilidae > Trichonephila > Trichonephila inaurata. The sequence goes on from BMAV01028205.1 coordinate 39,915, forward strand.
AGTTACAACCCATTATATATAATTATCGGCGTTTTTTTTAAAATTGCCCCCCTGTGTTGTCGTAAAATATGGATAAACCTACTTATAAGTTATATATTTTAAAAATTCTAGTTGAGCCTCTGTAGAGGTCTGAGCTATATACAGACAAAACATTATTATAATAGAAAGCATTTTTCAAAAGGGAACATTTGAAAAGATTATTCTAAGTTATTTTTGACAAAATCATTGTATTTAAATAGTTTTCTGTCAAAAGCTATTATACATGTATTCTATCTAGTGATCAATATCATGAAAATATCCATTTATCGCTTTTGCAAAATCAAGGTTCGGAACGAGTGAATACCTAAATTAAAATATCTAATTTGTATATTTAAACAAACAATTAGGATGCTTTATAATAAGATATTAATGTAAGTGACGAACCTCATTTGTAAACTGCGAAGTTGCAAGAGAAACTAATCAGAAAAGAAACGTATCTCGAAGGTCATTTTTCCCCCTCATGACGAATGCAAAGAAAATTCAAGCATCATTTAAGTATGTCCGGGTAAATAAAGGATATTATACAAACTGAATCTATCGTCCTTGAATATAACTCTTCTTTAAAACTCACCAGAAAACACTAGTTGACCTTTGTAGGTCGCCAACAGTGATAGTACCCAAGGCCAAGTAAAGAATCATCGTAAGGCTAAAATGCATTCATAATGACGTCAGTATTACACAACAAAGGTACTTTCTTTCAATTTTGCCGCTGGCTAAGTGTTACTACTATAGTAACCATAAAATCTTACAAATACGAATGATGCCAACGTGATTAATGTATTTTTTAGAATTACGCCTTACTCCGGTTGAGCGGGAAATAAAGAACAGGTGTACGTAGGTTCTCACTCATGATGACGTAATGGTTACTATCTCTTTAGAACCACAGATATGGCAATCACTTTTTTTTTCTTTTGCTCTGCTTACTAAGTATATTCACATAACGCCAACGCAATAGCAACATTGTAATATTTTGTTTAGTCATAGGAATGGAATGCTATTGAATATTTTAATTTCTGTTTGAGAGAATCGTAAATGGAAGAGTTATTTTAAGGGCGAATGGTCAAATGTGGTCAGAGCTAGCAATTTCTGATTATCATTTTGTTGCTACAAAGTTGTGGTAATATGCCATAAAATGAAAGCTTTTTGGTTGTTTTTTTATTACTGTTAAAAATTTTTAAAAAAAAGAAAATTTGAAGAAATAATTTAGCGATATCTTGTAAATCCTGCTTGAGAAGCTACAGAATGCAACTTTGTATTCAGTGAATGTATTATTTTTGAGATTACAGTATTATTAAAAATTTCAATTTTTGGTTACAATCATATATGTCACTAAAAAAGGTGAAAAATAAATTTCGAATTAAAATTTTCTACGAATAATGATAGAAAAATGTGCAAGTGAAATTGAAAAATTACTTATATGGATGAAAGGAAACAAGTAATATAAAAAAAAAATTTTTTTTTTGAGTCAATTCCTACTTTGAATGGATGAATAGAATTTACTAAAGATTGAAAACTTGAAAGATATATATATATATATAAGTAAATATTAATATATAGGGAGAGAGTGAACTAATAGTAGGAATTGAAAAAAGAGCATGATTTGTCTGCATTGTTGTAACAATGTAACCCGGTTTGGTTAGTTTGGCTGAAAAATCGGTTTTCAACGCTAACTTTTGTCATTGTGTTTTAACAGTTACATTGTAACAACAGTGGTGACGAATCTAAGTTGGCAATGAAAACCGGTAATTAATTTAATTTAATTAGTGAATTAATATTAGAAAAAACTGTATTAATATCAAGTGTCATCCACAAGTTAAAAAAATTATTTGAACTTGATTGGATGAATAGAAAGTATTTTATAAACGATTGAAAATTTGAGCAAGATAAATATATAGATAAATAAATAAAAATATATAGAGAAAGAGTGAGCTAATAGTCAGAATTGAAAAAAAAAAACAATTGGTTTTGATAAATGCAAAAACACGTTTAGATGCTAAAGTTGGCACCTTACTTTACGACTAAAACCATCACATTTAAATATTCTAAGCAAAGTTTTCCCACAGAACCACAAGAGCTGGTATTAAAAAATGTTTCAATCGATTAAAATATTTAAAAACATTTTAATTTGCATAATACTTTTAAAATTAAGTTCATTGTTGGTGAAAGTAGACATGAAGTAACAAATATCGTAAAATTGAAAAATTATTAATTAACCAATGCATTGGTAGCTAAAACAATAGCCTTTATAGTAATTAATAAAATGCATGATGCACATGAATTTTGGAAATTGTTTTTATATTTAATAAACGTTACAACACTTCCGTTAGTAAACATTAAAACTAATTAACATCACTATTTTGCACTATTGGTAGGGGTCATTGAAATTTTTTGCTTCAATTAAGCGACGCATCCATCTCACGAATTAATACCACGATCACAACGACTGAATTTTTTATCTTCATTTTCCATGGCATGTGACGTAAGATTAAGTTATATTTAAATTACAACAGGTTTTTTAAGTTACACACGACTACAGCGGTAATAGCTATTTTTGAGAATTTCACAACTAATTAAGGTTAAAGTGTAGAATATAGTGGGGGGAGGCCCTTGGGGAGGTCAATTTCTTTTGGCAACAAAAGTCAATGGCTAAGCTACTTCATTCAGCGATAGGTGTCCGGAAGGCAGAATAAATTCGTTATTTCACCACGATAAAAATCGCAAAATCTAAAGGGAACTACATACTACACTTGAACCCTAGTTAAAATTTAAAATGTTATTCATGCTATTTTTCAATTCCTACTGTTAGTTCACACTCTCTATATATTTACATATTTATCTTGTTCAAATTTTCAATCGTTCATAAAGTACATTTTAAAGCGCTCGATTGAGCTCAAATTTTATACACACGATTATTTTGCATGACAATACAGTAATTTACCTATAATTAATAAAAATTAATTGATTAAAACTAAATATTCAAAGAATTACAAATACAGCCACATTGGCATCATTTTTGGAAACTTGTGTCAAAACTTGAAATGGTTTTTTTCTCACATTTTAAAGCACTCATTTGAGCTGGAGTTCTCTATACACTATTGTTTTGGATTACAATACGATAATTTAATTATAATTAATTAAAATTAATTGACTGAAACAAATTATTTAAAAAATTACAGATACGGCCACGTTGGTTTCATTTTTAGTGACTTGGGTCAAAACTTTAAAAGGTTTTTTTCTCACGTTTTAACGCATTCAGTTAAACTGAAATTTTATATACACGATTGTTTTGGATGACAATACGATACTTTAATGATAATTAATAAAAATGAATTACCACTTAATGTTGTGATTCTACCATATGTATATACATATTTATATATTAATTGTAACTATTTAATAAAAAGAAGCTAAAATAAAATTTAACTTTATTGATCTAAGTAGGAATTGACGTTAAAAAATTTTTTATATTACTTGTCAAATTAATAAAATTAATTTAATGTTCACCTATTATTCATAGTTTTTTTTTTTCCTTAAAAAAAAGTTTTTTTACGAAGAATACAAGCAGCTGCTTAGTTTACTGATTAAAAAGATAGTTGCATTTCACTTCAATAATTTTTTTTATTAAAGTATCGAAATATTTACATAAGTGAAATTCAAATCGTATTTATACAGAATAGAGTTTATTGCAAACCAATAAAAATGGAGCCATAGGTTTGCTAAAAATTTTTATAAACTTCGTTTGATTTCAGAGTATCCATTAGTCAAAATTCTTTACAAATGCTCTGTCATACAATTCAGAACTATTTTTGTGATAGTAAATTATCCAACCTTTATCTAGTTCAATCAAATAATGGTTTTGCATTATTAGATTAGCGCAAATTGCTTCTCCATAGAATTTCATAGAAGTGGAGCATAACCATCAATTCAAGAGGACAATTTTGATTAAAAGTTCAACTATAAGCAGTCTAATCAAACAACAAATCCGTCACGGCCTGTAGAATGTATAAAATAATAGATTCTAGGCCAGATGCAACGGATACATCACAAAAATTGGCGACATTCTTCATTGAGCTCGCAATGATTGAGATTTTGTCTTCGTTGACTTTGTAAGCTTTGAAAGCCTTCTTACGGTACCGTCAACAGACGCTTCAATTGTTTTACTTAAAGTTATATATTTTTAGAATCTTAGCACCCTTTTAGCTGCTTTTTGGTACTAATTTGATATCGGTACGATACTTGCTTTTGGAGTTTTTCAAATCTTCCAAATATGTATTTTGCAGCCAGTCTGTTATGGTATTGTAATATTATGATCCCAACTTGGCGAAATTTTACAACTACTTGGCGAATAATTCCGTAGAGTGTCGATATCAAATAAATTCCTGTTTTTCTAACATAAATGCAAAAACACTGAAACTGGATACTCGATTGCACAAAGAAAACATAAAACATGATTTATGTTTGTAACGGAGACTGTTTAACTAAAAATTTCACAATAAGTAAAACTTCGTTTTTCATTGAAATATTGCATGTTAATACAGTAAAAGCACATGTTAAACTTTTCACTTTTAAATCACTTACCTGAATGAATTTTAAAATACTTAAATTTACCGATACATCTTAGTTATTTTGATTATGTATAACACGGCATGATATAATAAAATTTAAAACATGATGAGATGATTAGAATATTAAAATTTGAAAGGGATAATTTCCAGCAGCGTGTTCAATTAATTTAACATCGATAAATAATTACCTAACCGAATTTATATACTTCAATATTTCAAAGAATGCAACTACAAAATATATTGTAACTTGCATCAAAGCCAATATTTATTTTAAAATATAATTTTCCTCGGTTCATGAAATTTATTTCCTGAGAAAGCAATGCAGTTTACGCTTCAGACACACATAAATATTAAATTTTCCTTCTTTTTCTTGAAATTATTTGTACAAAAAAAACTTCACTTGAAATCAGGAAAAGGTAAAATTATCACACATTGCAATTGAAAAAAATATATTTAAATTATTTTAATAAAATATTGGATAATCATATACGTTTACAAAATATTTTTTAAATAAAAATTACATGAAAAACACTATTCTGATGGGAAAAAAACAACTAAATTTAAAAAATTTAATACTTTTCCATCAAAAAAATAACACAAAACATTAGGAATTGAAATCAATTTAAGAAGTAAATAATTAACAAAATAAATTATAGTTTTAAAAAACTAAAAAACACCCTTTTATAGTTAATTGAACTAAGTTGCAACTTAATCTTTTAGTCGCCAAATTTCGAAATTGGATCTGAAATTAGTCGCCAGATGTGGGAAGATATCTGAAAATGGAGAATTGTTTAGTCCTGATGATCCTGATTGGACAAAGGGACAAATTTTGAATCATTGTATTGTCCATCGGTCCTGAACAACGCAGGCAAAATTTCGAATTAATCTGACCTTTTAAAGTGGGGAAAATTGAATTTAAGGAGATTCCCCTTTACTAAAAAGTGGAATATAAAAGGGTATTAAAAACCCCTAAAAAGAACTTAATAGAATATCCCTTCATTATGTAGAGTAATACCTGAAATGGAACAAAATCGAATTATATACTTTTATATTGTCTCATTTATAACTTAAATTGAAAACAATTTTTGAGAATTCATTAAGTAGTTGGTTTTGTTATCATCAACAACGGACTAGAATCACAATTTTTTAGCGCGGGTAAATAATGAAAATAACGAAGAGGTTCACTTTAAAAAATTTAGTTTTATTCTTGCATTCTTCTAGATGCGACAAGACATCGAAGAATTCAACATTTGTTTTGTTATTCAAAAGCTAAATCAAATTTTTTAGGGGGAAAAAAAAAAATAACGAAGAGGCTCACTTTAAAAAATTTAGTTTTATTCTTGCATTCTTCTAGATGCGACAAGACATCGAAAATTCAACATTTCTATCTTCTATTCCGAAATGAATGAAACTTTTAAGAAAATAAAAATCAAATCTTTAC
>BMAV01028206.1:0-35000 GCA_019973955.1 Trichonephila inaurata madagascariensis
TAAATAACAAATTTTTTAAAGTGAGACTAAGCCACCAATTAAACTGAATATTCAAGTCAGATCGCACAACTAGATCACTTATCCTAATTATAATAATTTACCTGTCTAATCTAACTTCCTATACAAAATATTACCTTTTATAGAGACACCTTCCTTCCTAGGTTGAAGATATTCCTATTATGTTATTTGTAGGAGAGATACACAGGCTTTCTTAAATCCTTCTTATTATTAATCGTATTATGCGATGAGCGTATCCTTCTTCCAGAGCTGTGGACGTCTAACATTTTTTCCCAAACAATTCCGTACTAAGTTATCTCTAGGCTTGCCGTCCTATCTCACCAAACCTTCTATCCTTTTAAAGTATATCTCATTTGCATATTCGTTCCGTTTCTCTTCTTGGTATTGGGTTGGAAAAGTTTTGCCATTAATCGTGGCAGTCAAAGAACTTAGGAGTTATGTTAGAAGAAGAACGCGAGAGATGTCACACAGTGTTTATGAATAAAAAATTTGTTTTATGTGGTTTATAAAGTATATTAAAAGATGAACCTCTAAACAATGAATTTTCCATATTACAAACTTTTTTCCGGGATTTAGCGACTTCGTTACATAAAGGTCCGACTGTATATAAAGATAGATAGATAGACAGAATGAGCTAGAGTACGTTTATAGAGGTTTGGTGATATTCGTGATATCCCCACTTACAAGCGAATGTTGCAATTAATGTAAGATTTTAAATTAAAAAATTAAATTTTCGGGTATGCTTACTATCTCACGTGTTTTTCACATTCCTACTATTAACTCACACTCTCTATATATTTATTTATTTATTTGTTTATTTATTTAACTTGGTAGAATTTTCAGTCGTTAATAAAATACATTTTAAAGCGATTATTTTGGATGACAATACAATAATTTAATTATAATTAATAAAAATGAATTGATTAAAACTAATTATTTAAAGAATTACAAATACAACCACGTTGGCGACTTAGTAACCCTTTTGGCGACTTAGGTCGAAACTTGAAAAGGTTTTTTCTCACGTTTTAAAGCATTCAGTTGAACTGAAATTTTATAAAAAACGATTCTTTGGGGGGGATGGCATTACGATATTTTAATGATAATTCATAACAATTAATTACCTTTTAATACTGTGATTCTGTCATATGTATGTACATATTTTTATATTAAGTATAACTATTTAATAAAAAGAGCCAAAATAAAAATTTTCTTTATTGATCTAAGTAGGAATTGACTTAAAAAAAATTATATTACTTGTTTTTATGCAAAGCTTCTCGTGCTTCAACAATGTTTCAGATCAAATGAAACCAAATCAGCAAATTTTATAAAAATTATGAAATACTACGTTTAGTTTTGGGCAATTTATTGAAATTTTTAATGAGAAAAAATCCTTCTTGTGTGACACAATGGACTAAATTCATGATGGTCACATGATAACGGCAATCACGTGTTTCCCATTCATTAAAAATTAACATACTAGTTGTTCAACTTGTAAAGTTTAGATAACATTTAAAATTTATGATTATGAAAAAGAGTTCACGTAAAAAAATTTTTTAAACATTTTAAAAATTTAAAAAAAAATACTTACATATACGAATATTTTAAAATTAAATGCATTTTGTTTAACATCGTTATTATATCGTTGACAAATATGTACTTTCTAAAGGTTTCTGCAAAAAAAAGTTGGCAACTGTGAAGCACATGAACAATTGAATGGAAACCGTGATTATATTTATGAAAACACTGGTGTCAAAACTTAAAAAAATAAAAAAATTTGAGATAGCCGAAATTGCAAAAAAGGAGGCCCGGAGATCAGTACAGGGGACGTAAATCAGTAGAAACGTCATGCTTTGCAAATATCAGGAACAAAACGTCGAAGCGATAAAGCGTACGCAAAACGCGTAATGTCGGCGCGCGCGTAACAGTGAATAAAATGAAGGACGGAGACGCAATTCAACATTTTCGCTGAAAGTCCGGGAGTCAGTTCGTGAAATATGGCTGGAAATCACCTGGATGACTTCACACGTGGAAGAATGATCGGAAAGTGGAAGAGGGGCGTATTTACCAGTGTAGCCGAGGTTCGGAATCAAAAAAAGTTCGCCGCGCTTGGAAAGCGTTCCAAACCACAGGTCAGGAAAAAAGGTTGGTGGTGGCCCCCCGGGACGACAACAGGGGGGATGCCCAAATTTTCATCCGCGGAAAAAGAGGTCGACGGGTCGCGCGCCATTGCCCCGTTTGCAGCCGGGTCGAAAGTTCCGGTTTTACTGTGGCCGCCCCTTCAAAAATTTCGCCCGCCGTCGGGCTCCCCCCGTTGAAAGTTGGCCACCGAAGCCCCCCTTTTACAGTGGGCCGAAGCAAAAAAACTGGACAACTGATCATGGTCGTGCCCTTTTTACGGATGAGAGTCGGTTCAGTGCCGAAGCGATTCTCAACGCTTTTTTATTTGGAAAAATCGGGCCCCGGTTTTATCCCAGTAACATAAAGGAAAGACACCGTTACGGTGGTCCTGGAGTTCTCGTCTGGGGGGGATTATGCTGAACGGGCAAACAGCTTAAATTTTCGACAGGGGTCTGTAACCGGTCATCCTATTGTGGGGGCTTCTTCCCCATGTGCGTTTTTTCCGGGGGTGCCATTGGCCCAGACTTCATTTTGTGGATGACAAGGGCAGGGCCCATCGCACTCGCTGTTGAACTGCGGGAAGGGAAGTATCCCAAATTTGGCCAGCGTGCCCCGATTTAAATCCCATCGAACTGTGTGGTATGTTTTGGGGGAGACGTATTGCCACCCCCCATCACCCGGAGAACAACCAAAAACCCAAACAGTTGTTGATTGAGAATGGCACTCCTCCCTCAAGAGTTTGCACCACTGGTTTAGTAGGGCGGGAGTGAAGCAACCATTGTAAAAAGGGGAGGTCATATACCATATTAAAAAATCTGCTTGTTGTTCTTCCCGTTGGATAGACAATCAAGTCACGATAATATGCGTTCAATAAAGCTGGTTTTGTTTGATTCCATACCGTATGCGTTGTATTCCTTTTCAGCACCATGCTTTTGTCATCCTTTGAATAATACTCTCCCCCATTTAAAATTTCATGTCTCTCAGATGATTTTTCGTGAAGTTATGGCAATAAACCCACCTGTTGCTTAAGTTTTGCACACCAGTGTAATTATGACGTCGTATTAATTTATGAACTGATTGGCTGAAAACACGTGGCTCAGTTATCATGTGTCTTTGACGTCACATGAATTTAGTTCATTAGTCGTCTGCTTTTTCACAAACTTTTATTTGTCGCATTTATGTAAAGGCCATTAACATTTTGATATTCAAATACCGTATTTACTCGAATCTATGCCGCACTTTTCCCAGGGTTTAAAGCTTCTGAAAATCGGGTGCGGCTTAGAAAAAGGGAAAAAATTTGCGAGTGGGAAAAAATAATCGTCCATTCTAGATATTTGCATCGATCTTATCCCATTCCGTAATTTTTCTCCCAAATAGGGTGGGGGGGAAAGGGGGGAAAACACTTTTGAAGGCCTAAAAACAAACTATTAAATTAATTTTAATGAAACTTTTGATGCTTTTATATACATTAATTCCTAGATTAAAAATGAATCATAGCCATTCAATTTTGTTCGATTGTTTTCTCACAGTGATAATTTGGAAAAAGTTTTGATATTTAGTTTACCCCATGGGGGCAAGTGGGGGTAGTTCTAAATTTGGGGTATTTTTTTAAGAAAAAAAGGTAGATATTCTTTTTTAAAAAAGAATACCTGAAATAAATGTGCCTTGATTTAATGTAATGGTGCAAATGGGCAAAAAAAAATTTTCTTACAAATTATTTAATTAAAGACACAATGACTACGGCTATCAAAATTAGTTTCACGTTGTATGCAGCATATATCACTGAACTCTACACAATTTTCATCATAAATAGCAGGAAAAGTGTAATATGGTGACTTAGTCAGACATTTTCTGTGATAGAACTCATTAATTTCTATCACTTGTCCAATGAATTTAGATGATTGACTTCTTTGACCGTACTCAACCCAAACCCCTGATCCTCGCTTTCTTTAAAAAGCGTTTTCAAAATTGGGGGGCGCCACCCTGGGGGGCTGATAACTCTACAAGGGGGGCGCGAGGATATTAAAAAGTTGAAAACAAAAGATTATTTTAAAAAATTATTAATTTGCTGAAAGTAAACAAACAAAATACATTCTAGCATAGTAAAAATATATTAGTCCTTCACAATGTATTTTATAAATAATTGAACACTATTAAGTTAATAGCAAGTTTAATAATTACCAGTGACTCCATGGACTTGTCATATATACAATTATATACAAAAAATTTAATTTTACCGATAAATTTTTACGGGTTTTTAATTAACCCCAATGCTGAGTTAAAAAATTTTACGGGTTTCCCCCCAATGCCACTGTTTTTTATGTAGGGCGCGTATGAGATGTATTAGGGAGGGAAAAAGAAAGGGAAAAAAGAAGCAAATCCTCTGACATACGTAAACCCTTCCAAACCTGTCAAGTTAATTTTATTGCATTACAAAGCCTTAGGAATAATTCTATGGATAGAAGTTCACAGAAAAGATCATACTTCGGGAAGACGTATATATACATCCGGATCAATTAATACATTGGCTGACCATGACATTTATAAAAGTTGGTGGGACTTAAGATTTTAAATTCGTATTGTAGCTTTTTAGCATCAAAGCATAGTATTGCTGAATTCAATATATTGTTATTGTATGGAGAAAGGGGGAGGGTGTGATGGAAATTATGACTGAAAATTGGGTCGCAAGAATCGAAAGTTTGAGAAGCAATGCTTTAAAACTTTCTGTATCTTTTACATCCTTCCTTATACTTACTTGATGGAATTTGTTCTTACGGTCACTTTCTTCAGCGAAACTTTCCAAAACATTTTGTTAGTTAAAATCTCACCAGTCTTACTCTGTACTCTTTTCCGCTTTCTTTTGAATTCTCATTGGCAAAAAATGTTTTACAGATGGGGGGGAAAAGAAAGTTTAAAATTTTTGGGTTTCTTTAAATTTTTTAAAGGTGAGTTGAGCACACAGAGTTTCAGAAGATAAATGGTTGGGGAAGAACTGTTCTTGTACTATGGGTACTCTCTTGTTTTTTTTCCTTTATTTGTAATGAGTACGGTTTTGGGAGGGCCTTTATGTTTTAGAGGATAAAACCCCGATCCTTTAAATCCCTTCACGCATTTTCCGGCTACAATCTTTCAAACAACTTTTCAAAGAAAGGGAAATGATGATGTAAAAACATTTTGAAATCTGCTTTCTCTAAAGCAATGTTTCAAAATCCCTTCCGAGCTTTTCGTCGGAAAAACACTCCAACATCCAATGGTTGCAAATGTTTTCAGTATTAAAAATTTTTACCGGGTGACTAAATATAAGTAAATTAATTGTTTTGTCCTTTTTTTTATGAAATATAGAGCATTAGACATTTGCTAAAGTTAAAGTAGAGGTAAAAAAATTGTCCCTATTATAGAACACTTAATTAAGCCTAACCATACCCATAAAAATATTTACTATAATCTCAATATATGTCTCTAAAAAAATATCTTTATTTAAAAAGAGAAAACATGTGTTTTTCAATATACCCACACTTTACCCCACCTGACCCTATTCAGTCTATCCTATACATCGTTGTTTCTTCATATTTAGAATTTTTTTTATACGCTTTCTTTTAATTACATAAACATCAAAGATATTATTAATAACGTGAAGACGAGAGTTCACCATAACGCAAGTATAAAAAGTATAGCAATTAAGTACGCATAAAAAAAATGGAAACAGAACAGCGGCCATTGGAAATTTGACATGGATGAAACAAATATACGTCGATGTCGTAAGCCAAAACTTGTCTTTTTAAAAATTAATATCTCTAATAATTCTTTTAAAGTATTCACCCAAAATTTTTCTGAAAAAGTGTTGTGTAACAAATGCATTGGATAGCACAGAAGACGACACAGTGTGTGAAAATGGCGACGCTAATTCCGAAGTCAGCTGTGACAATAGGAGGGACGAATCATTTTCGAAACATGATACTGATGGTTAGTGCAATTATAGGCTCATGTATGCTTTTGAAAGTTTTTAATTCTAGTAAAATAAATTAATTATTAACTTCTTATTATTTTTCATTTTCATTTTTAAAAAACTTCTTAAGCATCGCATATGGATGAATCTTTCACATATTTTTTTTATTTTTTCTCAAAAACGAATAGAGAATTTTCGAGGGGCTTAAAATCGATGGCGACTTAGATTCCAGTAAATACGGTATTTCAAAAATTCCTTACACTTTATGGAGTATTGATAGCTTCTTTTTGTAAACAATTTTGGTAATACAGCAAGAAGCATTTTGATCCGTATAACGCAGCGTTTCTCAAACCGTGGGGCACGCCCCCTTTGCGGGCCGGGATAGCTTTACAAGGGGGGTGCGAGCATATTGAAAAGGTGAAAACTAAAGATTATTTAAAACACTATTAATTTACTGATAGTAAGCAAAAAAAAAATACTTTCTGACATAAAATATAAAATACTCATTTACACTGATATAATACACTTATAAAAGTTTCTGTACTGTACAATGCATTTTATTATTAATTTAACAATACTAAGTTAAGAACAAGTTTGATAATTACCAGTGACCCCATGGGCTTGTATTAACACGTATCTTGATGATTTGTACGGTTTATAATTAAATCCTTAACTGCAGTTTAAAAGTTACGTGGTTCGGTCCCCAATGCCACGGTTTTCCACGTAGACGCGCGTATTTTGATGTTTTTTTATGGGTGGAGAAAAGGAATAAATAAGCAAAACCCTCTGAAATAAGTAAATCCTAAGCAAAAACTGTCAATGCCTTTTTATTGTATTCCAAGACCTTCGGAATAATTTTATGGATAGCAGTGCACAGAAAAGATCGTACTTCGGAAAGACGTATATACGTCCCGAAGATTAATGCTTTGGCTGAGCGAGACGTTTATATACTTCTGTGGTACATAAGAGGTTAAAGTCGTACTGTAGCTTTAGTGTAAAACTATAGCATTATTGAATTCGATACAATGTTATTGTATGGAGGGGGGCGCGATGAAAATGATGATTGAATATTGGGTTGAGAGTATTGAAAGTTTGAGAAGCACTGGTATAACGAATGAAAAAAAGACACTTTTTCGTTGTGAGAACTGGAGGCAGTTGAACGCGCGCTCTCGTTACGACGACGACCTCTTTGTTCTAAGTAATTTCCTAAAAGCCTGTAACGGCTGTAATTTATTTGGTTGCCCATCCATTTCGAACAAATGTGTCTAAAGAATCGATTATTAACGTAAAGCATCAGTCTGTTTTTAAAACCTTTTCAGTAACGTATATACGTTGACGTGATATTGTAGTTCTGAGAAGCGGTTACAAGCTCAGGTGTCATCCCCATCGCTTAACAGTGGTTCAAAATTACGAGGTCCGTCATCAATAGCCCTCGTGTAGCTTTACACTGCGCCGTTAATAAATAATCACTCTCGATAGCGTATAAAACTTGTAACATCTCAGTATAAAAGTAAAAGTTTTTTTTTTACTTCCTTATTTACTTCTGAAAGACTATCAGATAAAGTTCCGCAAGTAAAATGTCCACGCAAGCATAAATCGGGAGATGCATTCAAATCATTAAAAGAGTGCTGTTTGATATCACTGTAATGGTATTCCATAATGCTACGATGAACTACTTCTGTTATCAGCAATCTCGAGTTGCCCTGAAATGCATATTGTATTTCGTTGAAGTTAATCATTATCGCCTCCATTTGCGCTAATATATCTAACTATCTTTAAAAGTAATAAAAAATTTTAATCTTTTGCGATAGGCGAACCTAAAACTTGCATATTTATGTTGATCTAATTGATTCTGAATATACAGTGGAGGCTAAAATTATGGACATTTTTTCAAAATTGTTATGTTTTTTAAGTTTGTATGCCTACAGAAAATGTTTCGTTGCACAAACCGGAAAAGCCCTTTATGTCATTTTAAAGCGAATTTAATGCTAAATTTAATACAAAAACCAAAATTGAAATGCTTGCAATGCAAAAAAAGTTATGTTGCAATAATTATCGATATACGTTAGATGTTGATGATATCAATGAGTTATCGGTGCTTAGTGTGGTAGCCTTTATTTTTTATTACAGCTTCAAATCAATTGAGTTAAAAATAGTTTTAAGCTCTTCCTTCGTTATTACATGATACCAGGAAACATATCCTCAATTAGTTCATTTTTGTTTCATGTGTACCTCATTCGGGCAAGAGTTTTCAAACGATGCCACAAGTTTTCGATAGGATTGAAGTCAGGGCTGTTTCCTGGACAGGACAACAACACAATGATCTCAGAATGATATCAATCTTTCGATTACCTTAATATGTGGCAAGGAACAGAATTTTGCTGAAAAATAAAGAAAACACTGTTGATAAATAAATGCCTGATGGAAGATAGAAGTTTGGGTTCTAGAATGAGGCCAATGTAATTCCTGACATTCAGTGTCTCAGCGATGATATGAAAGCTACCATTACCATCTGCTGATATACATGACCAAATCATAAAACTATGTGAATACTTCACAGTTACCTGAATGCAGTCAAGATGTAATATTTCTCCTTTTCTACGACTTACATATTTTCGGTCATCACTATTGAATAACGATATCTTATTTTCACCCCTCGAAATAACTTGAGACCACTAATTGTTTGTTTAATTAGTGAGTTCCTTTGGCCACTGAAGACTAATCTAGCGCTCCTGTAAATTGAGTTAATGCTTTTTTCGTGGAATTCTACCTCGTAGTCAAACATCTGCTAATATCCTCCAGATTGTTTTGAAACTGAAAGAAACACCAGCATCATACATATTAATTCTGATGACAGTTGATACATTTTTTTTCATCTTGGAAATGTTTTTTTTGTTGTTGTTGTTGTTTGTTTGTTTGTTTTTCTGTCATAAACAGATGTGGAACACTTTTCCGTCCTTTTCCTGCTTTGTTTTTTTATTACATTTGTCTCCTGATATCTTAAACAAAACTTTCCGTCTCCAGATGTAGCTACTAAACCACCCACCTGTCTTGTGATTCTAACATAGGAAAGACCCTTTCTAGACACACATCTCTTTCTAGGTGTCCAACTGACTCTTTTATTTCATGTCCTTAATTCTTGATGAAATATATTTGTTGTCCTGGCCGGGAAACATGCTTGACCTCAATCCCATTGAACACTTGTGGCCCGTTTTGAAAACTCTTGCCGACTGAGGTACCCACGAAATAAAAAGGAACTAATTCAGGATATAACTTTTTCCTGTCACCATGTAAAAACAAAGGAATAGCTCAAAACTATTTTCTGCTCAATGAAACATCGATGTGAAGCTGTAATAAAAAATAAAGGCTACCCACTGAGCCCTGATAACTCACTGATATCATCAGTACCTAACGTATATCGACAGTTATTGCAACATGACATATTTTACGTTGCAAGTATTTCAATTTTGTTTTTGTATTGAATTTAGCATTATATTCTCTTAAAATGATATAAAAGACTTTTCATTTTG
Organism: Trichonephila inaurata madagascariensis; assembly: GCA_019973955.1. NCBI lineage: Eukaryota > Metazoa > Arthropoda > Arachnida > Araneae > Nephilidae > Trichonephila > Trichonephila inaurata. The sequence continues at coordinate 9,613 of BMAV01028206.1, forward strand.
TGCAACGTAACATTTTCTATAAGCATACAAACTCAAAAAACATAATAATTTTCAAAAGTATCCACACAATTTTTGCCTCCACTGTATATGTGTATCTTCTCATATGATATATATATATATATATATATATATATATATATATATATATATATATATATTTAATTTGCTCTATTGTTCTTGTAAAGAAATACAGCATAGGCAGTAATTAGTTTAGAGCCGTAATTCTCAACCTCTTTTTTTTTTGTGGTACACTTTTAACAATTTCAAAATTTGGGTGGTACACTAACAATAAGTTTAAAAGAATTTTACTTATCTACAATACACAATGCAAAATAGTTGATAATAACTTTCACCGTTAAATAATATAATATGTACGACAAGGGCGACAAAATGTTTATTGAGTAATTATTTACAAACTAATTATAAGAATATAAATATTTAATGAAAATTTTGAGCTTGATGGTTTTTGACAATTTCGCTTATGTTTGTTCATAAAAATGATAATGTTGCTTTCATTTTGTCGTCTTACATTTAAAATTTTTTATCTTTTTATCATTTTTATATTTGTTAATGCTGAAAATCCGAATTCACACACACACAAAAAAAAGTGTAGAAAATTGTAACAATATCATTACAACTTTTTGTTTTTGCTATTATAGGATAATAGCCGCTAATTTTAATCTAAAATGAATTAATTGACTCTTCCAAATGTTTTAAAATTAAATCGTGATTATTACAGAGCGCGAAATTAATTCTTCCTCTTCATTCGAAGTTAACTCATATACAAATTCACATACGTTATCACAAAAATCCAGTCAAATTTTTTATATCTAAATTTGGGAAATAATGAATAACTCTTTCTCCTCTAATCTTATCAAACGGTGAATTACAATTTTATGAATAGTTTATTTCTATAAAACGGCTGAATGATTCAGTACCGTATTTTTTATTTGTGTTCTCAGAGTATATAATTAATTGTTTTGAAAAAAATTGGCGGCATATTGGATGGGAATCACTGGTTTATAGTAATGGTCTCCTAAGTTATGAAGCTTTGTGCTACCGTACCATTTTTAAACCAAAAAACTACCCACGTTCTTTATTTAAAAAAGTCTTAGATTTGCTTATTGACTATAAACTTATATTTCTATTAAATATGAAATTAATTTACATTAAATTCTATATAACCAAAGGAAGCTGAAATTAAATCGTACATAAGGAAGAAATTGAAGCGTAGTTAGTGATGAATAACAAATGTAATGACATATTGTTTTTATCAGAGACTATTAATTGTTATGAGAAAGATAGAAAACGCTTTTTGTCAACAAGTTTTTAAGGATCCTACTACGTTCGGAACTGCGATTTTGCAAAAGCCCACAAACGGATAATTTTTATGATATTTAGTGTCACTCAGATTAGAATACATGTATAAAATTGTTTTAAGAACATTTTGACAAAAAAAATTATTTAAATAGAATATTTCGACTAAAAATTAATTTAGAATAATCTTTTTTCAAAATGTTCTCCTTTTGTGAAAAATGTTTCTATTATAATAATATTTTGCCTTTATATAGCTCAGACCTCTGTACAGAGGCTCAACTATGATTTTTGAAAAATTCGCATTATTTTCAGAGTTACACCCATTGAAATAATTATCGCCGTTTTTTTTCTTAAAATGTCTCCCCTCTGTTGTAAAACATGGATAAACCCACTTCTAAGTTATATATTTTAAAAATTCTAGTTGAGCCTCTGTACAGAGGTATCAGCTATAAACGGGTGAAATATTATTATAATAGAAGCATTTTTCACAAAAGGAAAATATTTTGAAAATGGTCGTTCTATGTTCATTTTTGTCAAAATATTGTACTTAAATAATTTTTATTGAATACATTCTTAAAACAATTTTATATACATTTTCTATCTAAGTGACATCTAAATATTATCCATTTATACGCTTTTGCAAAATCACGGTTCCGAACGTAGTCGAATAGCTTAAAGGTAGTATAATAAGTAGTGTGGCTGCTATTCACAAACAGTTGTACAAGTGTTCTTCAGTGAGTCTGTTCCAGCTCTTGTTTTCAAGAAAATGAGCGATAACTCGATCTAACAAAAATGTTCTCACAAGTCACTAGTCCGCTATCGACAGTTTGGTGATCGCTAATTTAGAGGATATATTTAAATCCTTGGAAAGGTTAAGATTGTGTATTAGCATGAGAAAGAAGTAGAATTATCTAAAATAATAGCCAACATACCACAAATAACCAAGATAAAACTCTACATAATGTGGATCAAGAATTAAACAGTAATGTTTTGATGAAATTGTGAATGAGGTTTATTTAAACAACATTTAAATTTCATTCTGAAACAGTAATATTTGTACACCTATTTTAAGGAATACAATTCTTAACTATTTACAGCCGAATAACTATTTTTCTAGGAATAATAAGAAAGGAAATTCTAGGAATTCTCTAGGAATAATAAGAAAGGAAATTCAGAATTTATAGGAATAAGAAAGGGAATTTAGAATATCAGTGGTGGAATTCTAGAAATTCTCTAGAAATAATAAGAGAATTCTAATAACTATTCTTTTAGGAATACAACTCTTAACCATTTACAACTCTTATTTAGTTTATAAAGAAAGTAGTAAATAGAATAACATTAAAAAATTTATGAGAACTCTTCAGAAAGTGACCATCCTATTAAATTTCTAAATGCATACATTCGTAATAAGTTAAGGTATCCGACTACATTCGGAACCGTGATTTTGCAAAAGTGTATACTGGATAATATTTATGATATTTAGTGTCACTTAGATTAGAAAATGCACATAAAATTGTTTTAAGAATAGTATTACAAAAAAAATTATTTAAGTACACTATTTCGACAAAAATGAACATAGAACGACCCATTTCAAATATTCTCCTATTTGTGAAAATGCTTTATTGTAATAATATTTTGACTGTATATAGTTCAGACCTCTGTACAGAGACTCAACTAGAATTTTCAAAATATATATCTTCGAAGTGGGTTTATCCATGTTTTACGACAACAGAGGGGAGAAATTTTAAGAAAAAAACGCCGATAATTATTTCAAATAGTTCTAACTCTGAAAATAATGTGAATTTTTCAACACTCATAGTTGAGTCTCTGTACAGAATTCTGAGCTATATACAGGCAAAATATTATTATAATAGAAGTATTTTTCACAAAAGGAGAACATTTTGAAAAAAGGTTATTCTTAGTTAATTTTTGCCGAAATATTGTATTTAAATATTTTTTGTCAAAAGTTTTTAAAACAATTTTATACATGTATTCTAATTAAAGTGACACTAAATATATGAAAATTATCCATTTATGCGCTTTTAAAATCACGGTTCCGAACGTAGTCGTTTCTATATTAAAAAATTGCTATCTTCATCATTTGATATATAACTTTTTCAATCAGGACGTGTACCATTACTCACCTAGTTGGTTGTTTGAGTAAAGATATGTTTTAAGAAATTTAATTTTCATTTTTCATCTTTCTTTAGGGGACACTAAAATGGGTGTGTGCGTCAGTTGTGTGTGTGTGTGTGTGTGTGTGTGTGTGTGTGTGTGTGTTTTGTGTGTGTGTGTGTGTGTGTGTGTGTGTATGTGTGTGTGTGTGTGTTACAAACACAAACCTTACACTAAAAGACAAAATATTTAAATTTTTATTGCGTAATTTTTATTTATGACTTTCATTATAATATGTATAAAATTCTGAAGCGCTAGATCTAGTTATATAACTATTTTCAACAGGAAGTCTGGAAGCGAAAACCGAAACAAGGGCAGCTACACTTAACACCTTCATTTATTCTACTGACCCTTAAATCTTTAAATGACTTTTTATCAGGTTTTTATGTTTTCAAATGACTCAATCGCCTACATATTTCAAGTAGAAAAATCTCTGGACAGGAGATATATATTGTAAATACTAAACACTCTCTTTACCCTTTTCATCCCTTCTGATATTTTAATTTCAATTCCATATTCAATACCGAAAAATATAACAACTTAGACACAGGGACTTCTTAAAAAAGTGAAGTTATTTATCTTTTGGCTTTCTTGAACAACAAAATTCTGCCGAAATCAATATTCAGTTAAAGGCCCCTACGTTGGGAATAAAAAAAGGGTATAAATGGATAATATTTATGGTATTTATTGTCACTTGATTAGAAAAGTATGTACAGTTGTTTTAAGAATAGTATTCCAAAAAAAAAATTATTTAAGTACAATATTTTGAAAAAAAATAACATAGAATGACCTTTTTTAAAAATTTCCCCTTTTTAAAAAAAAAATGCTTCTGTTATATATTTGCCTGATAAAAACATCTGTACAAGCTCAACTAGATTTTGAAATATATAGCTTAGAAGTGGTTTATCCATGTTTTACAACAACAGAGGGGAGAAATTTTAAGAAAAAAATGCCGATAACTATTTCAATGGGTTGTAACTCTGAAAATAATGTGAATTTTTCAAAACTCGTAGTTGAGCCTCTGCACAGAGGTCTCAGCTATATACAGGCAAAATATTATAATAATAGAAGCATTTTTCACAAAAGGAGAATATTCTGAAAAAAGGTTATTCTAAGTTAATTTTTTGCCGAAATATTGTATTTAAATACATTTTTTTGTCAAAATAGCCTTAAAACAATTTTATACATGTATTCTAATCTAAGTGACACTAAATATCATGAAAATTATCCATTTATGGGCTTTTTTAAAATACCGGTTCCGAACGTAGTCGGATACCTTAAAAAGATTCCGCACATCTCATCAGGTGGTTGGCACTCTTTTCAATCATTGTTCCTCTCACCTGAGTGCTGTGACAAAAAGTATCTCAATGGCATTTTAAAAGAACTGTTAAAACTTCTTGTTGAAATCTTGTAGGGTATTTACTCCTCGTGTAGCAAACACTCAGAATACACTTTTTTTTCATTTTCTTATGAATATATAAAGATTTAATTGAAATCAAAGAACACCATCGTATTCAACTGCTTTTTTTTAAAGTGTTGTGATAAATGTTAGTTTGTTTTTAACCCCACAATCACGAACAAATTCCAAGGACAAAATTGTTTCTTATCGTATGAATACACAATACCTCTCCTTTCAAGATGATATGATTTTTTGTATCTTTATCGGTATAAGTTTAAATTTAAACATTTTATCAAAATGTTCGAATGTATGCAAGTTGAATACTGAAGAGTATTTATTTAATTTTTTTATTGCATTCGATATAAACTTCAACATTTTATTAAAATGTTCGATATGTGAATGAGGTCACATAATGAATTGGGTTGAATTGATAAGAACGTGCAGTAGTTTAGTGTAACTACCAATATTTCTACTAACAAATAAGATTTTGTTTTAAATAATTAGTTACATGAACTGTGGCAACTTTTCCTTTGGATGCTTTCATACAATTAAAACTGATTTTTTTTTTTTATTTTTGATAAAATATTTAAATTATTTATATTTATTATTTAATATTTTTTATGGGGGTTGGTTTGGGGGGCTTTCTTTGGGGAATGATAAATTTATTTGGGCCTTTTTAAATGAGCTTTCCCGAATAATGAACTTAATTTACAAAAAAAAAAAAATGCTCTAACAATGAAAAATTTCTCCTGAAAATTTAAGTTGTCTCAGTTTTAGATTTCATCTCAATATATTTATCCTAGTATTCTACACTTGAAGCTATCTCAGCTCTGCCATATCGTTCATATTAATTTTTAAACAAACCGCATTGCCCAATTCAAACATTAAATTTTCCGTGGCGGTAAAAACAAAAAACTCATTCTTTCTTATCCTTGAGATTTTTAATTCCTAATGCATTTCCTATTTTAGTTACGTGTTTACAGTGTATAGTAGGCCCCTTTCTTTTTTCTAATATGGTACCAGGAATCACAAACATATATAAAAACCAAAAAAGATTTTATTGGTAAATAATAAAACGGTAGATTCAATATCAATACACCAGTTACATTTTTTTAAGTTTTATTTCAATTTCAGTTTTTGGCCATTGCCCCTACCCCGCACCCATATTTCAAAAAGCAAAAATTCACTTCCAGGGCGGGGGGGACGAACCAAACGCGAAACAAAATTTTTGGCCCACCGTTTAAAAAAACAAAGTTACTTTAAATTACGAAAAACCGGGTGGCCAGTCGGGGTTTGATTCCAGACACATTTAACTAGAAGAAGCTGGCTTATGCCATTTTAGGGTATCCGACTACTTTCCCGGGAAACCCATGATTTTAAAAAAAACCATAAATGGAAAATTTTTTCGGATATTTAGTGTCACTTAGATTAGAATACTTTGGTTTTTTAAAAAGGGGAAAATTTTAAAATCAAAAATAAATTTTTAAAAAATTAACTTAGAATAACCTTTTTTTCCCAAAAGTTTCTCCTTTTGTAAAAAAAAGCTTCTAATTTTATTAATATTTTACCCTTTTTATATAAACCTCTGTTTCAAAAAGGAACTTGTTTTGAAAAATTCCCCATTATTTTCAGAGTTACCCCCAAAATTTTGGGGGTTTATGGGGGGAAAAATTTTTCTTTTGGGTTTTCGGGTTTGGGGGAAAAAATTGGGGTTTTGGGAAAAAAAATTTCCCTGGAAAGGCCAAATATTAAAACAATAAACAATTTTTCAAAAAAAAAGAACATTTTGGGAAAAAAGGTTTTTCAAAGTTAATTTTCCTTTTTGTATTTAAATAATTTTTTTTTCATAATTCCTTAAAAAAAATTTTATACATGTGTTCTTCTAAATGACACTAAAATCATAAATAATTTTCCATTTACATTTTTTTACCACCCGGGAAAGTAGTCAAAACCTAATATATTTTCTTCTACCTATGCCCCATTTTATCTGAGTCATTTTTTTTCGGGGGATGAATATTATTTAAAAACTCCCTAAGAAGGGCCCTTTTTGGGAGATGACTCCAATTCAAATTTTTCATTCTGCTAAAAGTAATGTCCAATCCCAATTTGATTATTTGTCATCTTTTCAGCCAAAAAGGGCACACTAATGCTACTTTAAATTGAATTACACGTTTTACTAAAACATTTACTACTACCTAGTGCAAAACGTATTTATTGTAGTAAATAAAGAGTTTTGAGTTGTTAGTATTTAGTTTTATTACATATTTTCCCAATAATCAGAAATCAAACTTATTTGACGGCACGCCAATACCTCATTAAGTATTTCTTTAGAAAAAGGCACGTTGATCCATAAAGGTTCGCCACCCTTACCCTAGGTCATTGAGCATGGCTGATCCTGCAAACTCAACCGAGAGTTTTCGAAGAGCGCAAAACCTCAGAGCGAAATTTCGTAAAAGGCAAGAGATCAAGTACGTAGAATGGGTTTTAGGAGTACCTGTTTCCCTATAGAAACTTCACCTCCTATATTTGTGATTGATGAGTGAGCTTTGCTTTCAGCTTTAGTGAAAAGCTTTAGAACTGCATTAGTAAGCATTAAGAAATTTAAAATAATAAAATTAAGTTTACAGTGCTTTGGAATAAAAATTTACATTAAATAGATATGAAAACTTTATAGAGAGGAAATAAAAATTTTAAAATAAATTAATGTGCAAAAATGAGATTAAAACTTTAAGATTAAGACTTCCGTAGAGGAGCTAACCTGTTCCAATCACTGTGCGATTCAGCAAGCCAAAAGTGACCAAGCGGGTTGACCCGCATGGTCGAAATCGACGCTCTGAATGTGAGCTGCTCGAAAATCGGGGGTTTATAAAGAACTTTGGGAAACGGACGCCGGCCAATCGGGTTGCAGCCTCTCGGTGTGGGAGGAGAGCACTAGGAAAAAAATCTTAGAGTGAGACTGCTCTGAGAGCAGGATACGGAATTGACAAGAGATCAAATATCCCGTCAACTTCCGAGCCAACCCCTTTAAACTCCAGAGGCTGGTCACTTTCACGCCCCAATCACCTCTCATTGGCAAGTGCAACAGATCTGAAACCGGCTTTCCTCATTGTAGTCCTACTCCATTGGTGCGTGGGAACAATAGACCACCACATCTGATCCTACTACGAAACGGCTTCATATTCACCATCTGGAGGCTATAACTGCATTGCCACATTCCCACTGAGATTGTGTATTCGTCCTGACCAGACGACATTACTCTCCATTCAAGTTGTCTACAGCCCCGATTTGTGTGGGGAACCCAAACAATTGATGCTGTTCTATAAAGCTTCCTTCCTATAGAGCGTTGTGACCAACGATCGTCTCTATGTTGGCGAAAGAAAAGGTGTGAGGACATCAAAGCCATTCTTCTAAACAATTCCCATATGTTTTGTTTTAGGCATCAGGAAAGGATAATCAGCCCTTTTCTAGAGATAAAATGTCCTATCTGTGTGGTCAACTTAAACCACTATAAATCTTGACCAGTACTGTTGGGGAGAATTCTGCTAATGAGCAAACATCACAACAGGAAAAACTTCTTAAAACTTTCAGTTCTTCTTTAATTATTTCACCTCCATTTTTAATCTCAAACAATTTAATAAATTGGAACAAAGAGATAAATTAAAAGTAAAAAAAACTTTTTTTAAAAGACAAGCTTTTATTTAAATGCTCTGAAAAGAATAAAATAAACTTTTCTTTTAATACTTTTTTTGCTATCAACTTATAACTTCATTACACAATTTATGATATAAAAGCTTGTCGCGAGATTTAAGTAGTCGTATTTACTTAGTTTGAAAATTTTAAAAATTAAAATCAATCTGATCAAGTTATTTCATTTGCGTGTTTATCTACACAGGTAAATCTCGCGACAAGCTTTTATATCATCATAAGCTTTTTTTTTTCAATCTTTGGGCATAATTTCGATAATACTGTACTACAAACTAAAAAAATGTTTCGTGCGATTATCTTTAAAAATAACGAAGCTTTTAAATGTTTTATTAAAAATTTGAGTATTTTTTGAAAAATCATTAAAAAAAAGTTTTTGGCATTTTATTTTTTAAATGACTGATTCTAAAAGAGAAAAGCCTAAACTTTCTTAGTGGAGAATATCAATTCATTAACACGAAAAAAAAATTCATACGGAATGATTTAGAAATCATTTTCCTGAAGTCGCATCGATTTTGACTCATTTTAGAAAAAATCGTAAAAAATAGAAAATATTATTATTTTTTTAAAAAAATTATACCGTATCGGGGTGAAATAAATGATCTTTCCGATTATACAATTATTTTTTGTCTCAGTTTGATAGAAAGCATAAGATGGTTTTTTAAAAAAGGTCGAAAAATCGGAACTTCTTTAAGCTCAATCCGATAAGCTGCTCGGCAAAATAAAAAGCTAACAGGGGTAAAGGTTTTTAATTAGTATCTTTTTAACTAATTGCGATATCGGAATATAAATGGTCAAATTATGCATTGTCATCCAAACTAAACGTGTATACAAAATTTCAGCTCAATCGGTTGAAGACATCAGTTTCAAAATTGAGTTGCAAGATTCCACCCAAACATTTTACATTGCCAGTTAAATAAAAGCTTGTAAAAAATCAGCCTACTTCAAATCTTAGTGATTCACTCTGTAGTATTCTTATCAAGTTGCTTAAACACAATTCTAATAAATTGTTACACTTGTAAAATATGTCGCAATTTCATCCAAAATTTTCCCTAATATCAATGAATCCTTTTATTACGTCCGGATTTATTTTGTAACATAATTCCTTTTTCTGAGGTCCATGTTATTTAATTTAAACAGACATTTCAGAATAATCTTCCACCATTTTATTATTAAACCAAACAACATAACACATAGAACAAATACTAAAACAATAAAATAAAATCAGACGAATAACATGACGTAAAGCAATCGATTGAATAAGAATAAATTTTAATAATTTTATCGTTGCCACAGTGCCAAACGTAATAATTAATTATTTCTCTCTTAACTCTTTGAGTTTCCCTATCGGATAGAGAAGATGCGCTTAAAATTCCCCTTGGTAAGAATTACCCGAAATCTGTAACACGAGTTGCCACAGAAGTTACAAGAAAATATGACATACCGATATTGAAGATTAATTAAAAAAACTTATAATGAGTACACAATTAATTATAGTGTTCAGTATAATTATGTTTAGCATTATTTACTTCAAAAATGGGAAAATGTTTTATTTAAAATTAAAATTAATGTTTACTTTTCAAAAATCATCTTATTAAGATTTTAATTTTGCTCTAGCATTTATAACTGCAAAAGTAACAGAGAATAGGTAGGAAGACTCTCGAACTGACAATTGTCTTTTATCTTTACGTCTGTTTACCTATCGATTGTCGAAACATAGATATTATATCCCAAGGGTCAGCAACCTATGGCAAGCGTGCCACATGTGGCACGTGGTACCATTATAATAGTGACATTTACACTGTTCTACAAATTTGTCCATTTTTGAGTGGAGGGAAGTTGAAAGTATTGTAATGGATCTTATTTGACAAGCATTTTTAGAATTATGGAAATTTAAGGAAGTGCGAAAAAGCCTGAAAGATAAATTTATAGGTGTAGATAAATTCACAGTTATTTTGGAAATTATTGAATGTTATTGCTGGAGTAATGTTAGGGGATGGTGGACCATGAAAACTGATTTCTTAAATTGTTAGTTTAATTTGCTGAAATTGGAATCAATATAGTAAATGATTTTTATATTTCACAATTTAAATCTATATTTTTAAAAAAAATATTACAAACTTGTAACGAGGGGCAAAAAGATGGTACTAGAGTGCCCTCTCCTGGCCGTATGGATACTTAATCAGAGTCTGACTGCTTATCGGTGGAGGGCGGACGTGCCAATGTCCGCCCACGCAAACTCCTTAGTGAGTTAGTGTTTGAATTGTGTGTGTGTGTGTTTTCATGTATTTGTAACTGTGCTCAATCAGAATGTCCCATAAATTAAAATTATTTGAGCTAGCCGCCGGTGTTATTTTTGAGTACAGGTTATAAACTGATTTTTTAAAAAATTAAACACTTTTTAAACTATTTTTAAAAATGTTTCTTGCGCATTAGATTTAAAGATTTGTTTATAATTTTTGTTTTATATATTTATGAACCACAACAAAAATATATCTGTGCATGGATTTTAAATTCAGAATAAATTTGATGAAAAAAAGATAATTTTTCTGTTCTCCATGAAATATTTCACTAATTATCACACATTCAAAGTATTCAAAACAACACAAATTATGAACCGTTAAATTTTTCAGAAAATTAATGTACAAATTAGTGAATTATTTCATCCTTTCGTAAGTTGTGAAAACTGTGACGTAATATGAAACGCAAGGAGCATTTTACGTTACAATGAAAGGAGAAAATTTATGAACAAAGAAGAGTACATTATAAACATTCATTTTTCGAAAATAAAATAATAACTCCGTAATTATTTATCATAATGGCAACGATAGAATTATTCAATTAAATATAAGGAATATTACCAGTGTAAAAAATCAACATTGCAATTTTGGTCAAAATTAGACATTGTGAAGGTTCATCATCCCCTTAATTGTATAAAGTAATAACATCTCAAATACTCTGCTTTTCACTTTTGGTTTTACATATATCTAACGTAAAAACCTTTTCTGTTATGAAAAATGTTACGAGCCCACAAAGAAATTATTTAACTACTGAATATTCAAAATCGCATCAAATTGTAAGTGACAAATTACACTGCTGGCCACCGTAAATGCAACACCAAGAAAGACAAGAGATAGCACAACAAAATTTATATTGTAGATAACATGTTGACAGAGTATCAAATGATTAAATTTAAAACTTTGGAATTGGTTCTTGCCAGAATCAGTAGCCAGGTAGCCCCTTTTGGGAGTCACCGGGGGTTTGGGTTTTGATAGTGGTCGGGTTACGTTATTTCATTATATATGTGTTTGCCACCGTAGATTCTCTAAATATCATATTATTACCTAATCTGTTTTTGGGTTTAATTTAAAGATCTTAAAAAAAAGTGATATTAAGTTTTATGGCAGCTTCTGTTTTAAAACCCATCAGCTCCGTTGTAATCTGGAGAAGGGCCCCCAAAGTTCCATTTAATCTTGTTTTCCCCATTTGCCAAAACTCACTACCAACTGAAAACATTCTTTCGCTGCTGTATTGCCAAAGTAAATTCAACAAGAATAACTAAATTTTTGTAAAAGTTGTTTCATTTTTTGAAACGGTTTAAGTATCTCCACCCATCTTTATCAATTTAAATTTGGGGGATTTTAGTTGTTCAATTTTTTAGTTTAAAAACATTTAGTCTTTTTTTCTTCTTCAAACCAATTGTCATCGATTTTAATATCGGGCACTTCTTTCATAAAAACTAAAGCAATTTTCTATATTCTCAATTTATTGGATGAAGTAAAAAAAATACCATTAAAACTGTTATTTCGTAAAATTTTTTTCAACCATTCTTCGACATAGGAAAAAGTTTGGTTCGTCTCTGAATAAGATTTTTTCAGTATAAAATATTGAAAAAAGGGGAAAGTAGAAGATACTTTTCGAGGAAGGACAGAACCTATAAAAGCAAAACTGTCCTCTCTAAAGGACGACGTTTGTTCACCTTACTAATACAGAACTTGTCGATACAATTTTCAGGAAACCGTTGTATTTCAATTCATAAAATTAAAACTTGGTTCTTAAAAATTTATACCAAATTTTAAAGTTCAAATAAAATTTGATGCGTTGTTTCACCGTAGTGAAATTTAAAGTATCACATGGGTTATAAAGTTTTGTTTTGGTTCAAACTTTTTTCATTAAAGTATAATTACAAACATTCATCAAATTTAATACATCGAAACATAAACGAATTTTGAGCCAAAATGATTCACATAGCAATACCCAATTTTATAAGTAACTTATTCACCTATTTCGAATAGAGGAAAACTCTAAACAAGACACACTTATCGTAAATATTACACTTTACCCCGCACCCATGTTAGGAAAATATTTTTAATTTAATTTGATATTCAATACAACAATTAAAAAATTACAACGACTTGGATACAAGGATTTGTCAAACAAGTGAAGGTATTTAACTTGTAACTACCTTGAACAACTAAGTTCTGCCGAAATGAATATTCCAATTAATAAAAAAAATTCTACACGTTCCATCAGGTGGTCGTACGAGTACATATGGTGCTCTATTCATTCATTGTACCTTTCATCTGAGTGCTTCTATTGTAAAAAGTACCTCATTGGTATTTTAAAAGCACTGTTAATACTTTTATTTGATACCTCGTCTTGTCCTTACACCTTATGTAGCAGACATTCAGAATAACATTTTTTTCATTTTCTTATAAATAAATATATGGATGGAATTGAAATAAAAGAAAATGAATACATTTAATTGCTTCGTATTCCACTGTTGTGATAAATGTTAGTTTATTTTTAACCCCACAATCACGAGCAAATTCAAAGAATAAAACTGTTCCTTATCGTATGAATACATAATGCCTATCATTTTGAAGACTATTTGTTCGATTTCTTTGTATCTTTATTACGTTGGATTCAAATTTCACCCATTTTTTTAATATGATCGATATGTAAACGATGTCAAATATTGATTTAGATTCAAATCAATCTGCATGGATAGTGAGTTTGCTTAACGTGACCTACTAACAGTTAAAATTCAGTTTTAAGTGCTTAGTTACATGGACCGTAGTGACTTTACATTTGGATAAATTCTCCTAATTAAGTGAGTTATTTTTCTGTTGTATAAAAATACATTTGATAAAAATTTTAATTTTTTAATATTGCACAATAAGTTTATATATTTAAAAATTTATTTAATATTGCATCGGGTGATAATTAAGTGTCAATTGTTTCACTGAATAATAAATTATACCTGACCCTATTTCAAACTCCAGCTTTACAAGTAATGAACATAATTTACGAGAAAAGTTTTGTTATAACAATGATAAATTTCTTTTTCAATATTAGCTCACTCTCTCTATATATTTATATATTTATCTTGTTCAAATTTTCAATCCTTAATAATATACTTTCTATTCATCCACTCAAGTTCAAATAAATTTTTTTAAACTTGTAGTGGATGACACTTGATGTTAATACAGTTTTTTTTAAATATTAATTCATTAATTAAATTCAATCAAATGAATTACCGGTTTTATTCGTCTCTATTATTGTAAAAAATAATGATTAAAGTTGGTGTTGAAAACTGGTTTTTTTCAGCCAAACTAGCCAAACCGGGTGTTCATTGTTACAACAACGCAGACAAATCATGCTCTCTTTTCAATTCCTATTTTTTGGTTCTCTCTCCCATATATATATATATATATATATATATATATATATATATCACAATTTCACAATTAAGTAAAAAATTTAAATTATATGAATTTTATAACACTCAATCCCTCTTCAAAATACCAATGGCGAATAAAAAAAAAAAATGAAATTCGGACCGATAAGTGGGGTTAAACTAGTTTGATGGCGCCAACCTTCCCCTTTGCAACTCAAATTAATCAAAAAATCAATTCTCAAAAAATTTTAAAAATTTAAAAAAGTTAATACCTAAAAAGTTAATCTATTCAAAAGGCCCCATTCTGAAAGATATTATAATATAAAAATGTTAAAATTCTAAAACAATTAAGGTATCCGACTACGTTCGGAACCGTGATTTTAAAAAAGCGCATAAATAGATAATTGTCATGATATTTAGTGTCCTTAGATTAGAATACATGTAAAAATTGTTTTAAAGGCATTTTAAAAAACAAATTATTTAAATCAATATTTTTGGCAAAAAATTAACAAAAAATTTTTTTTCCAAATGTTCTCCTTTTGGAAAAATGTTTCTATTTTAATAATATTTTCCCTGAATCTAACCTCTATAGGGCTCAACTAAAATTTTAAAAAAATTCACTTATTTTCAGAGTTACCACCAATTTAAATAATTTTTGGCTTTTTTTTTTCTTAAAATTGCCCCCCTCTGTTGTCGTAAAACATGGAAAAACCCACTTCAATTATATATTTAAAAATTCTAGTTGAGCCTCTGTCAGAAGCCCGGCTTTTCAGGAAAAAATATTATAATAGAAGCCTTTTCAAAAGGGGCATTGGAAAAAAAATAAAGTTAATTTTTTCGAAATATTTTTTAAAAAGCAAAATTCCTTTAAAACATAACTTATTCTAACAGAACACTAAATATTTTAAATCCATTGCCGTTTTTAAATATGGTTCTGATTCTATAAATATATATTATATATATCTCTTTAAAATTTTCAATCATTAATAAAATATTTTCTATTCATCCATTAATAAATTGACTTTAAAAATTTTTTTATATTACTTGTTATAGTTCGTTTTAAATTTGAGTAAATCTCGTACAAAAATTAAGCTAGGTATTATCAGTCAATTGGTGTATTGTTGTAATTTATACGTAAATCAATGCTCGAGAAATTATTATAAAATAATCAAATTCTTGAGAATTAGCGACAGCACTAAGTTTACCATCTTTATCTTTAGGCCTGTTTCCATGTAATTTGACCTTTTTATAAGAATGTTTTGTTTAATCCTATTCCACAACTTAAAACTGTTTGCATATAACAACTGTCTTGATGAATATTTTGTCTTATTAATTTTTTTTGCCGGGTTTTTATTTTAAAACGCGGCAAAATTTTTCCCTTCGCCGACCCATCAAACGATTGGCTATTTTTTTTCAAACATCTCTTTTTAAAATGGCATGGTTGTACACAGTTCTTCATTTCCCGAAATTAAAAAAATAAACAAATAGCATATCGGATGAATTAGTTTTGGGTCTGTCTCTGCTGTATTTCTTAATTTACTACGTTGCCCTTTTTGGGAAAAATTTATCGAATTTTTTGTTAATGCCTATTCTCTTCAACCCCTAATTTATTACGTCGGTTGTTTTTACGACGAATTATTTTTGTTACCGAGCATACTTCGGATGAACTGTAAAAATAAATAATTTTTTTCACCCTTTTTTAAAAATTTTTTTTTATATATAATGAATCTTTACTAATCGACAAAATAGCTTTGTCTGCTGTTGAAACCTTTGTAGTCACAAAGTTTAATAAGTTCATCAGAAAAAAACTCCCCGCTAAGCTTTTTTTCCCCGGGGCGGACGGTGTCGCCAACCCTACAGTCCATAGTTTTCCCCATTGCTCCTAGTATCCCGGGTTTAAACTGTTTTTAAAAAGGCCTTTTTTTAAAGTTTTGTATTTATCATCATGAGGAGGTTTGATAAATATCCCTACAAAATCAAAACATTATAATCTAGAGCAGCAACAACGATATTATATTTGGTTTGTCGTTCAGTACCGCGTTAGAAAATTGTGCTTCCAGCTGTAAAAAAACCCTAATTTGGTTTTTTCGCCAAAAAGCTGGTGGTTAACTGCTACTTTATGAATTTCGGTATTTGTATCACCGAGATTAAATGTGGAAGAATCATCACTATTAATAGCCATTTTAAATTAAAAGGTGAAAAGTTTCGAATTATAGCATAAATGTACCTGATTTTCCAGTTATACAGCAGTCGTTAATGGCGAGTTTTCCGGATGGTGTGTTCACCGGGTCACCAATGAAGGAAATGATTTTATTTACAATGATATTAAAGACTAAAAGAATTTTGGTAAACAGATGCAATGCATACATAGAGAGCGGACATCAATGGCTGACTAGTTGCCGGGAAAAATGTAAACAGAACACAATAAACGTTACATCAAAAGTTGAGAAGTTTTTATCCTTCTCCGTAGTGCGAATATTGTTTTTGTAATATGTCGCCACAAGTCCCCATGCAAAGTCAGGTGTTGGGGCCCAAGCTGGATCTTAAAAAGGATGCTTACTTGGCGTCAATCAGGCTTTAGGCGCCCTAGAACCCTGGGCCGCCCCACGATGAGGGATTGCATTACGCCACTGTCTGTACCTAAGCCGTTACGGCTTTGACCAGACTTGTATCTCTCAAAAGAGGTTATTGCACATGGCGCTCTTTTAGTTCCTTGCACTTCTCGCCGGATTAATTCTAAGGTTCTAACAACAAAAAGTATATCCAATGGTTTAGTCATGTGTTCTTTATTTCTCATATAATACATAGACCTTCGAAACTTCTTTTTTTTTTTTTGTATTTAGAGATATGTTCATAAGGATATAATTAAAACAATGAAAACATGAAGGATTTCAGTTTTTTTTTCCATTAACATGATCAATGATTGCTTATAGTAAATCTATAGATCACGAACAAATTTCCAGACCAACGGCAATGTATTTTCTAGAGAATACTAAAGTTTGGCAGAAGTAAATGGAATGCATATATTTAAAAACCATCAAACAGACGTGTTTCGTTTTATTATTTAAGTTGAGAAGGATGAAAATAAATTTTTTACCATAAATGCTTTCCAATTGACGGAATGCATTGAGAAATAAATTTTTTTAGATGCATAGTATAAAGTAATCAAATAATTTTTTATTTGCACTGTTTTAGAATCACATTTACGATCAGTAATGGCGGCGAAATACGAAGAAATGAAGAAAGCAGAGCAATAATAGCAGAGCTAACAATATTAATACTTTGCCTACAAAGTTTAAAAATTACTCACAAGGGAAGGGCACGACTAAGAAATTCATTTGCGGTCGAGAGAAACTTCGTGTAATAGTAGTACTTCTTTAGGGGGAATCAACCCTCAATGTGTAATTCCACCGATATTTTCCAATGTAATTCCACCAGCTTTTATACAATTAAATTCCAATTTCCTCCAACGATTTCGTAGCTTGGTTGATATATCGTCTGCATACTACGCGCGTGGTCAGGGTACTATTCATCAATCAAATTTTTTTCCATTTCATTTAATTATTTTTAAAATTAAATAAACCTATTTATGAAAGGTTTATTAAATATTAAATGATATTTTAAGTAATTTTTTGTATTTTACAAAGTAAAAAAATTAAATCAATTTATTATTTAAATTATTTAAAATTATTATTAATAAAAATATTTAAAATTATTATTAATAAAAATATTTAAAATAATTATTAACTAAAATTATTTAAAAAATTATTAATTAAAATTATTAATAATTAAAATTATTTAAAATAATTATTGATTAAAATAATTAATAATTAAAATTATTTAAAATAATTATTGATTAAAATAATTAATAACTAAAATTAATTAATAAGAATTATTATTAATAAAATTTATTATTAAAATTATTGATTTATTATTAAAATTATTATTAATTTATTATTAAAATTATTAATTCACTATTAAATTTATTATTGAAATGATTATTAATTTTTTTCAAATTATTTAAATAAACTTTTAAAAGTATTTAAATTTTTTTAAAAAAGGACTTATTAATAGTTTTAAAAATATAAAATAATTAAATTAATAATAAAAAAAGGCATATTTTTTTATTTTTATCAAAAAATTTAAATTTTAAAAATAATATACTTTAAAAATTATTTTATATTACATATAATATTTTATTTATAGTATATTTTTATTTCACATA
This sequence comes from Trichonephila inaurata madagascariensis, assembly GCA_019973955.1. Taxonomy (NCBI): domain Eukaryota; kingdom Metazoa; phylum Arthropoda; class Arachnida; order Araneae; family Nephilidae; genus Trichonephila; species Trichonephila inaurata. The sequence continues at coordinate 28,111 of BMAV01028206.1, forward strand.
ATAAAACTATTTGTAACTAATTTTTATGTATAATATCACTTAATATTTATTATATCTTTTATTATAAATATTATTTATTAATATAAAAATATACGTATAAAATTTAATATAATTATTGATATAATTGCAGTGTTTTTTTACTTTATAAAATACAAAATATAATTACATAAAATATCATTTAATATTTAATACACCTTTCATATAAATAAGTTTATTTAATTTTAAAAATAATTAAAGGAAATCAAAAAAAAAAAACTGATCGATGAATAGAACCCTGACCTGAATTTATTTTGTAATATGATGAATAGGAAAAAGCAGGGATTTTAATTTTAAAAAATACTAAAATATAATATAAATTTAAAAATTGGAGATGTACAGAATACAGACATTCTTAAATTTTAATTTTGTATAAAAATATAGGATATACCTTAAATCCTCCAAAAGGTATGTTGTGGGTAGAAGAAAGAAAGCTATTAATCTTTATTACTTTTGTATTCCATACTTTATATATGCTATTTTAAAAAATACAATAATTCTATAGAAAAATCTTTTCTTTTACTTTAAAGTTTATACTTTTCTGCACAAACTGTAATAAAAAACTCACACATATTAAAAGGAGAAGAGTTTACTTGTTTATACGGTATCCAAGAAGTACATCAAAATGTGCAATTTCAAAACTTCGCAAGGTACTATCCCCTTATAAAGTGATGGTTAAGTAAGAAGAACTACACCTGAGTTGGCACCCCCTCTCTAAGCTACCACACCACGTCAATGGGAAGACTTTGAGGAAGGCAAGTCCACTGACAGATTGAATTTGCATCAGCTCGGCGGTTTATCAGTGGCAGTAAGCTCGAACTCATGATACGCCGGCTTAGGCTACTTCGGCCTCAACGTTCTGGTGAAAGAAATATTCGCTTAAAATTCTACATACACATATTCTTTTTGGTTGTTACGTACGTTGCTCTTTTCATTAATTGTATTTCTCGACCCCTATTCATACTTTGTTGGTATAATAGGTGTTAGCACTTCTGTTAGTAAGTTATGTGTTCTTTATTCCTCATATACTAGACAGACACCCAAACATTCAGAGTTCCTTTTTCGTATTTTTAGCTAAGCGAACTCATAAGGATGTAATTCCAATAACAAAAACAACAATTTATTTAATTTATTTGTTGTTTTCCTACTTTTTTTTTTGCATTATAATTCTTCGCGTTAACAAGGAAATTCGAAGGTCAACGGCAAAACCATTCTTAAGCTTTCGATGACGTAAATGGAATACATATTATTAAAGGTATAACTTTACCTTATTAAAGGTAAACCAGGAAACTAATTTCGTTAAATAAGTGTTTAAAAGGATACATTTAATCTCTTAATATAAAACTTTCCATTTGGCGGAATATATTATAAAATAAACTTTTTGGATGTATATAAACTGTACACTATAAGTATTCAAGTAATTTTGTATTCGTATTTACTTAGAATCCCATTCACCATAATAATGGCTGCGAAATACGAGGAAAGGATGAAAGCAAAGGGATTCTTGCCTTACAATCTCGATACTGTGCCGACCAAATTTATACGGAAAGCCAAAGAGGAACTTGGAGAAACGGATGAAAAACGACGGTCCTCTTTAGAACAATTTAGAAAACGCATTTTAGGTGAGCTGTTTTAAAACTACTTCATTCCTAGATAAAATGTTGTACAAAAGATTCCTAACTATTCTTTCGAAATTATTTTAACTATTTTAGTTGAAATATGCATGATATCAGCAAAACAATAAAGAATTTGTCCTAGATATCTCAAACTACTGATACGAATATCACCTCGCTTTCGAAATGAATTTAAAAATCAAATAAACAATAGTATCAAATAAATAATAGTATTTTTCCCCATGCAGAACACCTTTAAGATTTACTGAATTTCGAATTATGTTAGTTATACGAAAAATTTTCACTATCTTATTCCTATAACTATCCCTGAACATGTGGGATAACAATTATTGCGCACTTGAATATGTGTTTAATGTACCATTTTCACATTTAATAGAAGCAGTTTTGATGTAGCCATCATTTTATCGCCTTAATTATATTATATTTTTTATATATAAAACAATTCATTCTTTAGTTAAAATCTCTAACAAACATTCACAATCAGATAAGTGAATGAATGGACTGTATTTATCGTAGAATCACTAAGAGGAAAGGAATTTAAAATTAATATAAGGAAAGCTCCGTAAAACTGTACGTGTCTTATCGATAAACCGAATAAATAAATTGAAAACAAGTAATTTTAAAAAAAAAAGTTTAAGTCAAATCCTATTTAATTGATTTTGTAGATGATCATATTATGGTCATCCAAAGAACAACGTTCCAGCATAAAATAACTTAAAGATTACCTGATGGAGGCGCAATCAAAGTGATCATCTTCTAATTGATTCTAGACGCTAATCAGATGCACTGGCTATAAGGACTTATAGTGCTAATTTGGCTGAAAAATCACTTTTGGATACCAACTTTTGTCATTGTTTTAATAGTTACATTGTTATAACAATGAAGACAACAATCTAAGTTGGCGTCGAAAACCGGTAATTAATTTAATTTGATTAGTGAATTAATATTTGAAAAGGCTGTATTAACAACAAGTGTCCTCTACTACAAGTTTTAAAAAAATTTATTTGAACTTGATTGGATGAATAGAAAGTATTTTATTAACGATTGAAAATTTGAACAGATATACGAGGGCCGTTTTTTAAGTAAGGTTGTGACGTCTCTCGCGTCCTTCTGCTAACATAACTCCTATGTTCTTTGACGGCCACGATTAATGGCAAAACCTTTCCAACCCAATACCAAGAAGATAAACAGATCAAATATGTAAATGAGATATACTTTAAAAGGATAGAAGCTTTGATGATAAGAGCGGCAAGTTTAGAGATAACTTAGTGTGGAATCATTCGGATCAAGAGTGAGATGTCCTATAGAAAGATACGTTCATTATAAAGAAGTTGGAATCGTCGTATATAAAGTTACATTATAGATATTACTGAATCGTTGAAGGAAGAGATCTGCAAAAGGTAATATATTATATAGGAAGTTAGACGAATCTGTTAATTTATTATAATTAGGATAAATGATCTAGTTGCGTGATCTGACTTGAATATAAGGTTTAATTGGGTGTTAACTCTCACTTTAAGGAAAGTTGTCAATTAGAATTAAGTAATATAAGTTATTCTTAATAAAAGTTGTATTAAGAACCAACATGTCTCATCATTTTGATAATCCCACACCTCTAGCTTACGCGGATCCGGAACGACATAGTCATCATAGGATGGCTATGTCGCAAGGTCAGTTTGTTTTAAAAAAAATAACGACAACATTTTGTTTAAGAAAAAAAGCCTTTCATTTTAGGATTGTACATACTTTTGCCTATTTTTCTACATAATTCTCCTGAGTTTATTAATGCCCTTGTCTTACATTAGAACTAAGTTTTGAAAACCCTTTTCAAAGAAGTCTACCGCCTGGTCAGACAGCCAAGAGTTCACGGCCGCTTTCACTTCTTCGTTGTCACTGTTGTCGCTTCCCGCCATGACTGTGTTTGAGATACCGGAAAAAGTGGAAATCGCTTGGAGAAAGGTCGGGGCTGTATGGTGCATGATCCTAAACCTCCCAGCCAAAAGATTCGATTAACTCCCGAGTCGTTCGAGAAGTGTAAAGCCTTGCGTTATCGTGGAGGAGCAAACCTCTTTTTGAAAGCATGCTATCTTCGGAGCTTCCGTAGGATTGCGCAGTAGGCATCTGAGTTGATCGTTGTTCCTTGTGGCATAAAGTCCACCAGTAAAACACAGCGCCGGTCCCAAAACACTGTTGCCATATTCTTGCGCTTTGACAGCTTTGATCTTGACGGGAGGATGTATGTCGCGATTCCATTGACTGTTGCTTTGATTCCGGAGAGATGTGGGATACTCATGTTTCATCTCCATTAACGATTCGCCTCAACATGTCATCCCTCCCCTTCTTCCTTATAACGATTCAAAAAGTCCAATGAAATGGCATACCTCTTCTCTTTGCGTTTCGCTGCGAGTAGTCTGGGTACCCACCGAGAGAAGTCACTTGAGGTCTTCAGTCACAATCTCGTACACCAACGACCAAGAAACGTCCGGAATTCCAATGAAAGAGTGGTTATCGTGAATCTCCTGTTCTCACGAGTTTTTGCTTCAACTGCTTGCATCAAATCATTAGTGGTTACAGAGAACCGGCCTGAGCGTTCTTCATCATGGACGTTTGTTCGGCCATCTTTAAACTTACTGACCAATTTTCGAACTTTACTGTCTCTCATTGCTTCTGGGCCATAAACTCCTGTTATCTGGCGATGAATGTCTGCAGCCGACATGTTTCTCGCAGTCAAAAAACGGATAACAGACCGTATTTCACACTTGTCGGGCGATTCAATCACTTTAAGCATTTTAAAGACGCACATCGAATCTTACACTACTACTACAGATCTGTAAATGGTGCGAGTGTGTTCGCAAAGGACGCTGGTCAGTGACGCAGAAACTCATTGCGGGGCACGCGCAAACTAGGGAACTATATGCGCCAATGGACCTTACTTTAAAAATAGCCCTCGTGTATATATATTGTTACGAATTTTGTGTAAATAGTGTAAATAATTTGTATATTAGGGTGTTTAATACATTTATATTACTCTATGTTATACTTGTTTCATGTTAAAATTGTACTATTCACAAGCAATGCCGCCCCTTACGTTATAATGGCGATTGAATGAGAACATGGCGAAGTATTGGCGGTAGAGCCAAGTTGGCATCATTTTTGGTGACCAAGTTGGCGACCATGTGAGAGTTCGGAACCCTCTGGATTCTTCTAGAGAGTAGTAGATATCTTCATTAACGTTACGCTCGATGACACGAGCGGTTATATTTCTGGAAGTTGCCAGCCGCAACCGGTCAGTCTTGATTTCAACCAACGAAGAGTGAACATTGTTTTGACTAGCGATTAGCTCGGCTGTGCTTGTGAATAATCTGTTACATACGTGTATTTTTTTAAACACTGGCAATTGGTTTTGATTGCTTTTGAAGGTGTGAAGACCTTCGGAGATTTACTCTGCGAATATTGCATCTGAATCCTGTATTTAAAGGGTTGGATTTTCATGAATAAATTCGCATCGCTCTTAAAGAACTGTTTATTTTCTTTGTGATTGTTTTGCATAAAATCCCCGAACCCGGATCTACGTAACAATATATATATATATATATATATATATATATAGAGAGAGAGAGAGAGAGAGAGAGAAAGTGAACTATATATAATAGTAGGAATTGAAAAATAAGTTTCGAATTGAGAAACTGCTTATTAAATTAAACCTTTAAAAAATATGTTAGAAATGTAATAAAATATATAGGTTATGTTGAAAAATTGAAAATTTGGTTATATATATATATAAAGCAGTAAATAAATTTAAAAAAAGACTAATAAATCCTAAAACATCTTCAGATCAAACCGAAAGAACCAAGAACATGGAACCATTACAAACCAAAGAAGAGAAATATAGCTAGAGTGGAAAAAACTATTATGACTTTCCAAGCTGTCACTGGTTTAGGACAGTGAAACAGGGTTAAACAGTGTTTTGTGAGATTTCAACCTTCCCCTACGGCGGAAATTTTCGACATAATAGCACATGAGATAAACCAAGGCAAAGGCCCAAAACCCACGGGAGTGAATATAACAGCAATAGAATAGAATTGAAATATTAAATTGCTATAGGAATCCGAGAGAAATAGACAAATATAAATATGTATAAACTAAAATAATTGCAAGAGAGGTTAAACATGATTATGACCATAATAAATAATAATGAAAATGAGCGAAGAAACTAAAATTTTACCCGATGTATACGGATCCCATGAGTGTACTGATTCGATGCACAAAAACAGCATAACTAAAAATAATAGCGCCATCTATATATATATTTTAGTAACTAAACTTATTATAAGAATATATTAAAAAATTATTTACTATAAACTAAATAGAAATGAATATATTAAATAATAATAATTAAATAGCTATAATTTTGAAGACAAATATTTATTTATAAAACTAGCTGAATAGTTATTGTCTAGGCAATTTTGAAAGAATTTTTGTATAATTAATTCTTAAAACTTTTTCAGATACTAAATCCTTATTTCTTTTTATGTTATTTAGAATAATATTTCTTAAAATTGAAATGTGAAGGGAACTATTTCAATATAGCATTTTTATAACATTAAAATCAAAAGAGTCTCTTTTATCAAAAATATTACTTTTTAGCACATTATTTTAAACTTTTAATTGGAGATCTAGGAAGTTTGCTGACTCTATATCGCAATTGGTTTTTATTAATTTCAAGTAGTGTGGATAATAATTAAAAATAGGAGTAAAGTCAACTTTATTACAGAAAATAATTAAATCATCGATGTATCTAAAACAGTAACAAGAGTCTGTATCAAATTTTTCATTCTAATAATAGTGTAAATAAATATTAGAAAGACTATTACTTGCTGGGCCACCTTGTGGCAGGCCCTTAATTTGTTGATAATAGTAGTTATGAAATATGTAATTTTCTTTCAAAACAAATTGTATAATAGTATAATATTTATCATAATTTATCAATTTATTTAATGAATATTTAATATAAACATTTTTAAGTACTTTAATCATATCCTCTATATCAATAGAGTTTAATAAGTCTTCGATGTCAAAGCTATGAAAAGATTTAATACTCTTACCTTGCATGTGCTCAACGATATATTTACTATTCTTTACAATAATGGCATTTGAGATATTATCTAGAGTGTGTTGTATAACTTTTTGCAACACCTTGCCTGGTTGTGTAATATAGGT
>BMAV01028206.1:37500-55104 GCA_019973955.1 Trichonephila inaurata madagascariensis
CTCGAAGTACCCAGGTATACAGTCCATCATATGTAATCTTCGGTGTACAGTAGCTGCTGATATAGCCTTACCAATGGACGCAGTAACCATAGATGTCACACGTGTGGAGGTAACTCTGCCATTCCGCTTGGCTACAATAGCAATATATCGATCTTACTCGGGGTTGTAACCCTTCGGTGACGAAATACGGGCCTTCGGACAACTATCTGTGTGATTTGGATTTGTTTCCATAAACGTGAAATTACAGAATGATGAACGCCGAAGAAAAGAACAACATCTGTGATCGACTGTCCTGCTTCAATGCGCCCCACAGCACGCCAGCGCTCAGAATCTTCCATTCGTTTTCTGGAAGTAAAAGAAACACGTATGTCTTGAAAACAAATCGTCCGAAAGTTTTAAACACCTTCTATCAGCACTTACAATCAACTTCTGTAACCCTTCATTAAGCTGGCTTCTTATAAGACTCCCCTTTTTTCATATTTCTTGACATGAAAGCATGATTGGCTGTTACCTAACATATTTGCATACTTCCATCTACCTCTGCAGCGAATTGCATCCTCTTCAATTCTGATTGGCTTCCGGAAATTAGCATTTTCCTCTCCGTGCTTAAGTTTTGGAAGTGAGTGTATATATATATAAATTATTGATATATAAGTTTTAGCATTAAGAATTCGATTTATTGAAAAATATACTTATTCCTGTTACTCTCAACTCTTGATTCAAAAAAAAAGAGAACTACTAGTTAATAATTTCTAATAATTTCTAAAATTGAAGTAGGATGATTTCTTGCTCTCTCGTAACCAAGTGGATTTCCGCAAAATCAGTTTTCAGTGGATCTGTACTTCGTAAAATTAACTGAAATAAAACTGAAATAAATTAACTGAAAATAAACTGAATTTTTATTCTCAATACCCCCTCCCTCCATAACCCCGTTGAGAGTTTATTTCCAAAAGAACCGTTCTTAGCTGATTTCAATTCAACAAAATAAACATGCAAACCAAATTTCGATATTATAGTTGTTTTTTCAATACACCCTAATAACCACCACCCCCTCATTCCCCCAGGTGTCGATTTCCATTAAATCCTTCTTCGTGGTTCTCTATTAAACAAAAGAAATATTCTTAACAAATTTCAAGTGTGTGGGTCTAAAAATTTTTTTAAAAGGAATTTTTCTCCTCGCAAACCCTTTTTTAGTCAATTTCCGTAGAAACCTTTGTTAGTGGAACTCTATTCCAGGAAAGAAACATGCCTACCAGTTTTAAAGCAGGTAGCTCTAAAAGATTAAAGACGGAAATATTTATTTATTACACTCCTTAATCCCCCGAAATGTCCCTTGGGGGTCAATTTTTGTAGTTTGAAAATAGTTTGAAAATGGAAACAATTATCTATAACGATCCTTAAGCCCCCGTAATGCCAATTGGGGTTGTTTTTCACAATACCCGTTTTATAGCGGATCTCTACTCCGTGAATCTGCTTACCAAATTTCAAGACTGTACATCTATTAGTTGAAAAACGGAATAATTATTTATAACGACCTTAATCCCCCGTAACGCCCCTTGGGGCTCGATTTTCGCAAAATCCATTCTTAGTGGATCTCTACTTCTCGAAAGGAACATGCATACCAAATTTCAAGTCTGTAGGTTTAATAGTTCCGGAGATATCGTGATGAGAGTGAGTGAGAAAATGAGTGAATGAGTGAGTCGCTTTTCACTTTTTTACATATAGATGAATTAATATGGTTATAAGATATATATAAATTCTCCTGATATTATAACGTGTTGAGAAAGAATGTTAATATTTAACATACTGGCCAAATGAGTTGTCAACTCACTTAATATTTAATACTTCCGCATTTTGCTTTGTACAGAGCATTAACTCGCCTTAGTACCGATGTAATAAGCTTCTGACATGTCTCTACAGTGATTTCAGACCATGCTTTATGACAGTGAAATTTCTAGTTCGTTGACATTTGTTGGAACGTTTTTCAACTCTCTTAAAGATCTTTCTCAAGTTCACACATTTCACAGATTTTCAATCACACTAATATCAGGACTTTTTGATGGCCATTTCAGATGATTAAATACCCCATGGTTATGGAAAAAAAAGCGGGAGTTTGGGGTGGGGGGGTAGTGTTGTTATCGGGAGGCCCCCACCACCCAAAACCTTATTCTTTTAAATGGTTTAACAACATTTTTAGATGAGATAATACTCTTTACGCTCCCAAACATTGAAAGGCCAATCCCATTCAACCTAAGGCTCCCAAATCATAAATTCTTGCCTCCAGCCTGCTTGGTTGTTGAACCCGGGATGAAGAATTTCTGTTGTTTCCACAATTCTTTGTCTGCCATCATTTGTAGAAAGGAATGGGCTCTTTTGGTCCATATGCTTTTTTCCCATTTCCGTGTCAGATTTTCTTTTTTCCCAAAATTTTCATCGTTTTAAAACGACAAAAAATTTTTCGTTTGATCGTCGACATTCAAGCCCAGGACATTTAAAACCTTAATATTGTTCTGCGAGAATTTGTTCCGAGTTTAAATTAAACCCCTTTTGTAATTTGTGAGTTGTAACCCGGTTTTTCCCTTTTTTCTTCACAATCGCTTCAATTTCCCTCTCATTACATTCTGTCTTTTTCTTGGTCATGTCCGATATGAACTTTTTGTTTTTATTAAAATATATTTTATATTTTTATGCGCCTGTTTGATATTTTAAAGGGAAATTTCGTTTTCCCTTTTTGGCAAGAAAAAACCTCCCCTTTTTTAAACTCACTAAAAACTTTTTTGATGCCATAAAACCAAAAAACAATTAGTTTTATAAAAATAAAACAACCAGAACTTTAAATAAATACAGTTGATTACTTTGACAAGTACTTCTTCTAATATATTTATGGATATTTTCTATAGTTGCAGCTTAAGAAGAAAATAAAATAAATAGAAGATGACAAGTCTTTTGGCCTCTATGCTTACTCTAAAAGTAGTGGGATAATTCCCAAAGGATATTTATTTATACTTAAAAGAAGTATTAAAAAATTTTAAATTTATGATGTTGGAACCGTGATTTTAAAAAGTATAAATGGATATTTTCATGATATTTAGTTACTTGATTAAAATCATGAAAAATTTTTTTTAAAGGAAAAGAAAAAAAATTATTTAAATTTTTTGGCAAAAATTAATTAGAAAAACCCTTTTTTTCCAAATGTTTTTTGTAAAAAATTTTATTGTATTAATATTTTCCCTTAAACTCAAACCTCTGTACAGAGGCTCAACTATAAAAATTCAATTATTTTCAGAGTTACAACCATTTAAAAAAATTAGGGGTGTATTTCTGAAAATTTTCCCTTCTGTTTTCGTAAAACATGGAAAAACCATTCGAGTTATGTTTTCAAAAAATTCTAGTTGAGCCTCTTTGGGGGTCGAGCTATAACAGCAAAATTTTTAAAAATAAACTTTTTTGAAAAAAATTAAAAAATTTTCCTGTCAAAATAAATTAAAAATTTTATTGAATATATTTTTAAAACAATTTTAATCCAATAAAAGTGACCAAATAAAAAAAATTTCCATTTTAAATTTTTTGAAAAATACGGTTCCATCAAAAAACTCAAAAAAAATGGAACAACGCAACAAGGATGCATTAATTTCTTTCAAAGATCAGAAGAGTCTAGAAAATCTACTCTTTCTTGAGGCCGTTTCTTTTTGTACGTCCTCACTATTCTCCTTTTATCTTTCTAGTGTAGTGAAAAGGTTTGAAATTTCTGACTATTAGATTTGCAGAAAAATGTCAAATGAAGATTTTTGCAATGATACTTAGCTATGCATGATTTTATAATGCCAGGTGAAGCATATTTTTACGATTCCTTACACGACCATTTGATCATTTGAGAATGGTCACAAAATTTTTTTCAAGGGGTGTCAGGGTTAAAGTCCACCATTTTGGTATCATGCCCCAAAAAAGCCCCACAAATTTTTTTTTGATTTTACCGTTTTCGAACAAAAACAATAAAAAAATTAATTATATAAAAAATAATTAGATTAATTAATAAAATTAATTATTAATAACAAATATATAATTTTTTCGTAATATATACATAGGATTACAACCAATTGAAAAAAAAATCAAGGGCTATGGGGGATTTCCGGACCCATAGGACACCCCCCTTGTGTGCGCCACTGATCATATTTAATTCAAATTAATTGATGTATTTATTAGGAATGTAAAAATAGTTTCCTTTTAAAATTTCGCATAGAAACTTAAATTCTCTTTAATTTGAGTATTGCTTTGTTTTTTCTTCCATATGACATGCTTTGGAAGTTTGGAGGGGGTGGGTCAGCTCGGATAACTTGACCGTTGTACAATATTACGAGGTTTGTAGCCAATAATCTTCCTGTGGGCCCTTTGACGTAAATTAAAATTTAAACAATAATTAAGATTGTTCCAAAAATTTTATCCATTCACATATGGTATTTATCAGTAGCGCACACAGAAATTTTTCAGGGGGGCGGGGTCAAAAGTTCACCATTCTTGTATATTACTCCTTTTGATTTTATTGATTTTCGGGAACAAAACACAGTAAAAAAATAATTATTGAATAAATAATTAGCATTAATTAATAAATTAATCAAATTTAAAAACAAATACTTAATTAAATTTTTCTATTATATCTTGGCATATAATCAATCAAAAAATAAAATCGGGAAAGGGGGGGGCCCCCGGACCTTTTCCCCCTGTTTGAGAGAATATGATTCTATTGCTCGAAGAAGCCACTTTATGATGCTCAGGGGAAAAAGAGAAACAAAATTAATTTTTCCTTTTTCGGTGTTTAAACATTCCCAAAAGATCCAAAAATTTTTTTTCAAACAAATTATAAAAATAATTAATACGATATTTTTAAGCATATTTATATAGGCAACATCCTTTATTTAGTTCCGTCAAATAGTCCTTTGTTATACAACCAAGAATAATTTTTATTTAAATTTATTTTCTTATAATTTAAACTGGGATCCAGATGACATCAAGTAAAGTTTTTTTTTTTGAAAAGGGGCTCTTTTTTTTGCCAAATTATTTACCCTATGAATCAAATATGTGGAGTCCGTGTAATTTTCGATTGTAAAGATTATTCATTTAAGCAAATGCGCTGTTTCGTTCCCAGATATCTTCCATTAGTAGCTAAAGTCTTAAAGGTAAGTTCTATTCCTTTTTAATGTTTATTTTTTAAATAGTTTTATTTTCAGCAAATATGTGTTTTGTGATAATCCCTTAACCCTAGAACGTCCGGGATTTCAATTACCCTTAAACGTCCACCAGTGTAGTTTTGACACACTGCGACATAAAATATATAAAATAATTCTTTTAACTAAATAATTATAGAACTACTTTTCAGTAGGGTTTATTTTTCAAGACTTTTTAATATTATTTCATGCAATTAATATATTTTATGGCCCTTTATACAATAAGCGATTAAATTTTTTTACGAACCTTTTAAACCCCTGCTTTGTAAAACATTTTGAGTCCCAAAAACTGCAAGAACAATACTATTATGGTATCCATTCTGTGTTATCCCTAAAATTTTTATATATATATATATATATATATATAATTTAAAAAAATATCAGGGTTTTTTCGGAATATAATCAATTATATCGGTTTTTTTTCATTTTCGCAGTCACTTTCTTCAATCTTATGTCTTCATCGGAATCTAAATTGGCCCAAAAAATTTTATATATATAATTTTTTAAAATTTTCAAAAACCCCAAAAAATTTAAAAATTTATCAGGGCTTGACCATTTTTTTCGAGCCATGTTTCAGTATTCTTTTTGCCCAAAAATTCGAAAATCGAATGAATTTTTTTTATGAGCAATAACCAAATGCTATGTACCAAAACACTTAGACACAACAATTTTACGATTAGACAACAATTGCTGTTAAAAAACGGTGCCTAAACATACGTTCTTTTTCAGTTTGAAAAGTCCCTCAGAAAATGTTTAGAAATGTCTCAGAAAATTCTTTATTCGTCTTCTACAGAAGGGAAAGAATTTTTCTAGACTATTAAATGTAGTTAAATTAACTACATTGTATCTAAAATTAACTGTATAATTACGAGACGTTCATGCATACTATGACTCATACCTTAAAAAAAGGAAGATGCGATTTATTCATTCCTATTAAATGAAGTCCATCGCTCCTTCATTATTTGCCATAAAAATTGATTGCAAACAGAACAGAGATAAAACGGGGATCTTATGTACACAACATTAGACCCACCCTGTTGTATACCCTCACAAATTTTAATTGCAAGTGTAAAAGAGAACAATTATGCATTTTATAAACACGGTATGATAAAGGCTTGTAAATAACACACAGTAAAAATATAAACTCACTTTGCGATTATAATACATTTTTATGCACAAGACATAAATTTATTATCACATTGGACATTTTCTTTCAGGATAAAAAAATTTCCTTAATTTCTATTCTCTTTAAACGCAATTTTGCCTTTAAGGTATTCGACTACGTTCGGAACCACGATTTTAAAAAAAAGCATAAATGTATAATTTTCATGATATTTAATGTCACTTAAATTAGAATATATGTATAAAATTGTTTTAAGGACATTATGACAAAAAAAAATTATTTAAATATAATATTTTGGCAAAAAATTTAAAAGAATAACCTTTTTTCCCAAAAGTTCTCCTTTTGTAAAAATGCTTCTATTGTATTAATTTTGCCTGTATATAGCTCGAACTGTACAGATGCTCAACTACGATTTTTTTTAAAAAATTTACATTATTTTCGGGTTACAACCATTTGAAATAATTTTCGGCGTATTTTTTTAAATTTCTCCCTTCTGTTTCCATAAAACATGGATAAACCGACTTCAAATTATGCGTTTAAAAATTCTAGTTGACCCCTATACGAGCAGGGCAAAACAAAACCAAATAAACTTTAAAAAGGGAAAATTTTAAAAAAAGGTTATTCTAAGTTTTTCCCCAAAAATTTGGATTTAAAAAAATTTTTCGCCTTAAAAAATACAGTTTTTAAATCAAAATGACACAAAATATTATCCATTTACACGCTTTAAACCCGTTTCCAAACTGCGGATATAAACATTTTCCCTTTAAACGGCGTTTTCCCAATATATCACTCGAATCTTTTTGTTTTTTAATATGACTCTGATTAACATCAGATAATACATCAAATAATCATTTTTTGAGTCTCTTGTTGGTAAAAATAGGTAACTTTTTTTCCGGTAAAAAAATTGCCCATGAAGCGAAAAAAATAAATTTAGCCAGTTGCTCGTGACTCATCAAGCGATTACCTTTAAAATGATGTAGAACCTATATTCGTGAAGAAGACAAAAACTTCGAACATTTAATTCATTAAGAAGACACAGTATTTTCAAAAAAATCGCTCAAAAATCAAATAAAATTTTTTTTTACCCAAAAATTTTTTTATTTATTTTTCTGCCCCTCACAAAATTTGAAACCCAAGTTTAAAAAAACTCAGATTTTTAAATTTACCCTTTTTTTCACATTCCCAAAGGCACAAATCAAAAAATTTAAAATAACATATCCCCGATTCAGAAAGATAAAATAACTAATTTAATTTCATTTTAAATGCCAAGGCCTTTTTTTCTACTGTGCCTAAAACTTGGGAATTTTTTTAACTTGTTGCTAATAGTACATGGAATAAAAGTTAGTATGCATTTTACAATCAAAGGAGTACTTATTTTTTAAAAAAAATAACTGAATTTAAAATTTACACATTTTTTAAAGAATTTTCATTAAGCATTCATAAAAAAAGAATTATACGAATACCAATCATGTTATCACAAAACCCAAATCCACTTTTGTTATACATAGTTTGATGCACTTGTAAATCAAATTTCATATATGTACGTCAATTTTTGTAGAAGTAGCATTTTGAAATCACTTCATAAGTTTCAAGTTTTTCCCTTAAGGTATCCGACAACGTTCGAAACTATAATTTTGCAGAAGCGTATAAATAAATAATATTTATGATATTTAATGTCAAAAAATGAACATAGAATGACCCATTTTCAAAACATTCTCCTTATATGAAAAATGCTTCTATTATAATAATATTTTGCCTGTATATAGCTCAAACCTCTCTACAAAAGGCTCAACTGGAAATTTTTTTAAAATTATATAACCCAGAATGGATTTATCCATTTTTTTACTAAAACAAAAGGGAAAAAATTTTTTAAGAAAAAAAATTTTAAATGGGTGGAAACTTTTAAAAAATAATGTAAATTTTTTCAAAAAAAGTTCGGGACTCTCAAAGAGAAGTCTTTACTTTATGTAAGCACACACACACACAAAAAAATTAAAATTTATTTTTAAGAAGCTTTTTTTTAAAAAAGGAGAACATTTTAAAAAAAGGTTATTCTTTTAAATTTTTCCAAAAAAAATTATATTTAAATTATCTTTTTTTTTGCCATAATGTCTTCAAAACAATTTTATACATGTATCCTAATCTAAGTGACGCTAAATATCATAAAAATTATCCATTTATCCGCTTTTTTAAAATCACGGTTCCGAACGTAG
The DNA here is from genome assembly GCA_019973955.1 of Trichonephila inaurata madagascariensis. Taxonomy (NCBI): domain Eukaryota; kingdom Metazoa; phylum Arthropoda; class Arachnida; order Araneae; family Nephilidae; genus Trichonephila; species Trichonephila inaurata. The sequence continues at coordinate 46,059 of BMAV01028206.1, forward strand.
TCGGATACCTTAAGAGAATTATGTAACGGCCTGCTTTTTAAGCATTTTTAAGAAATTTTTTTTGACGACCAATAAAATGATAGAACTTTAAGTTTTTTATCATTTATTTATATTTATCTTAAGAGTATGTTTTATAAAGCTTTTTTCCGAAAAAAACGGGAAAAAGAATTATAGCGTCTAAAAAACACCCGCCTTTGAAAAAAAGGGGAAACTCACTTCCTCCATAATTCCGTCTGATTTGGGGATTTTCCCCAAAAAAAAAATTAAGGCTTTTTTAAACTATGTTTAAAAAGGATCGAATGAACTATACTCAATTAAAAATATAAGAAATTGAATTTTTGGTAGACCTCTGAAGAAAAAGTTTCGAATTTCATGGAATTTTTTGTTATAAAAAATAGAAATATTGTTGAATTTTGGAATGATCGTAAATCATTTGATGCGTATATTTGTGCTGAGTCTACCCTATAAGTTTGAAGTCATTGGTGAAACCGTTCTTGAGATATGATAAAGGAAAGTTTGAAAAACGCGTTTAAAGTTTCAAGTCCGAATAAAACAATGAAAATCCTAACTTAGCGCGCCAAACAGCTGCTCTTTTAACACCCTCTTCTTTATAACGGCTTCGAATTTTAAAAAAAAATCAATTTACCACCGTATTCAAGACATGTTAAGGAAGAAATTTATGAAAAAAATGTTTTTTTGATTTTTTTAACCCATCACAAGGGTGAAAAACCCCCGTAACAAATTAAATGGTTAGCCTTTTATGAAATTTTGAGCGCAAAATCTGTTTTACATTATACATACACATAGGAGACAACCAAAAAAATTATGAAAATCATTTAATTAAAAAATTTTGTGTAAATCGTACCGTTTTATTTCTAAATTTATTGATTTCTTTGAGTTGCACACTTAAGAATGGATTTTTTTAAAAAATATATAAATATGTCCCGATTTTTTTATTCATAATTTTTCCTAACATTTTTTTGTATAAAAATTATATTTTATATCCAAAATTTCTGATTAACTTCTTCTTTTACATGGTCTAGAACTGTCTACCCGTCCGTATTGTGAGCATCCATTTTAATGAAAGAAGCAGTGGTCTTTAAATACGCTTGGTCAATTTTCAAGTTTTTTCTTTCGGAAAAAGTAAAAAGCAGAGTGAGTTTAATTTTATAATTTTACCAACCTTTTTTCTTTGGTATTCTTTCCGATCAATATTGAAATTTTGCTGTACCCTGCAAAAAAAAAGCCTTGCTGTAAACTTTATAGAAAAAATCCAAGCGATGCTCCTTCGAAAAGTATATAAAGAAGGAAGCTCTACGAATCCATCATTCAGCTTAAGATTGCCACAAATGAGTTTGAGATAATTTCTGTCAAATTTAAATCCAATAAACCATATGATCTCGTTCCAAATAGGGTTTTAAATATAAAACAAAATACACAAAAAAATTGTAAATAAATTATTGTTGCTCACGCAAAAATTACGGTGTATTACTTTTTTACAAGCGTTTTTCTCTTCCAGTATTAAAATTAAAATAACTTTAAAGATTTGTTAAATTTTATACGAACAAATTTTTCACTCAACTATTTTAATCTTCATTTTAAAACAAAAACATTTTTTTTAAAATATTTTTGAGGGCAAATAAAATAAAAAAACTTTATTATTTCTTTCTTTAAAAGTTTTAAGTTTCTTTTTTTTACATGGGGTTTCCCCTAAAATTAAAATTTTTAACCAAAAAATTTAAAATGTTATTAATTTTCCGAATCAAAAATTTATTACGTTTATTATGTGAATTTCTTTCAAAAACGCCTTTTTTTTTACCCAAATTTTAAATTTAAAATGTTATATATCCGAATCAAAAATTTTCTTTACAAAAAAAAGGAAAATTATTTTCATTTTCAATAATTAATCAAAATTACAAGAACCTTTTTTTTTCCTTTAATTAAAATTTAAAAAAGGGTAATTTTTCTTTTTTCTGTAAATGTTTTCAAAAGAGAGAAAAGGAAAAATATATTTTCCCGATTTTGCAATTTCAACAAGAAAATTTTTTTTTTTGGTGGGGTTGGATTTTAACCAGTTATAATGATAGGGACATGGTGTCAAAAGAAATAGACAAAATTTATGATAAATTTTCAATGATGATCAAGACTTTTCTGTCGTAAAATTGTGTTTAGAATATGTCGTCCAATGCGTCGAAAGCAGATATTTCTAGCTATTTTTATTTTTCCAGTAAGAAACTTGCAAAAATAAGGGAGACTTTTTATCATAGCACCAAAGAACCTTAAAGTGATGGACATCGGTTTTCATACAAAACGCAATCAAATGTTATATTTATTTATTTTACACAATCATTAAATTGTACTTAATGTAACCGACTACGTTCGGAACCGTGATTTTGTTCAAATGGGTACCAACGAATATATTTTTTTAATATTTAGAGTCACTTAGATTAGAATACACGTATGAAATTGTTTTAAGAATATTATTATAATTGAAAATAATTTAAATGTTATGTTTGGGCAAAAAAAGAAACATAGAATTATTTAATTTCCAGATATTCTTCTTTTACGAAAATTGCTTTTGTATTAATAATTGTTTTCCTGTATATAGCTCAGACCTCTCTGTACGGAGCCTAAACTAGGATTTTTGAAATATATAATTTAGACGTGGATTTATCCATATTTTAAAATATCAGAATGGAGAAATTTTAACAGAAAAAAACATATAATTAATTCAACTTGCAGTCACTCTGAAAATAAAGTGAATTTTTCCAAAGTCGTAGTTCAGGCCCTCTGGATAAGTCTTACCTATGTATAAGCAAAATATTATTATCATAGAAGCATTTTTGATAAAAGGAGAATGTTTTGAAAAAGGTAATTCTAAGTTCATTTTTTTCCGAAGTATTACATTTAAATAATTTTTTTTACTGTAGAAGTATTCTTAAAACAATTTTATACGTGTAGTAAAATCTAAGTGATATTAAGTATTAAAAAATATATTCGTTTGTACGCTTTTGTGCAAAATAATTATCCGAAATATGGAACATTTGATCGTCTCTTTTAAGTTTAAAGGCATTATTTTGAGCATGTATTGTTTTCTCATTGCAATATGTTTTGTATGAAATTATTTTTTTAACATATTAGAATTAATATTTTCAAAAGCATATAGGGAAAAAAAAGAGTAGAATTTAACAATAAGGTTACTGTTCATATTTTTCAAAATTATGAGGCAATAAGTTTCTCAAAGGATGCAGAAGAGATTAAAACATCGAACATTTTACTTTAGATTTTATGTATCCAACTACATTTAAAGTATTATAAATTCTTAAAATAAACATTCAAAAAAATAAGATAATTTCAAGAAAGTTTCAATTTCAAACAACTACTCCGATTTAGTAAATGAAAAAGAGCAAATGTAAGAAAAGGTTACTGATTCGAATAATTTGGTAAAAGCATTGACTTAGGGCAAGGGTGTCAAACTCGCGGCCCGCGCGCCACATGTGACCCATAACAAACATTTTTACGGCCCGCCCAGTATATCGGCACACAATAATACATAATAAATATCAAAATGTCTTCCGAAAACAGGAAAGATAGTAGCAGAGAAGAGATGTCAAGTGTCAGAACGTAAACATTTAATTTTTCTTGTTCTTTTATTTATGTTTATCATATTGTATCTTTCGAAATAAATTACATTTCTATGAATGAGAACTTTTTTTTGCGGCTCACCTACAGTTAAACCGTGTTTGTTTGACGCAAGCTAGGCCCCTTGACACCCTTGATTTAGAAGGAATGGGAATTTTTAAAAAACATCAATGCGAATTTCGTATAATTTCTTAAATACCGTAAGATAATACTCAAATTAAAGTTAAATATCACTGATCTAGTGACTTTAAACTTGACATCTGCCCTTTTGCTCATTTTTTTTCTAAAATATCTGTAAAACTATAGCATGTACACATTTCGATGTATTGGTTTTTTTTTTTTTTATTGTTTTACTCATTACGATTCTTTACCGAATAAAATAGTGAAAAATAAAACTTTGCATTTAATGTACTGCTGTTCATTTTTATTCCTGCTTTAAGAAACGGAAATTATAAATAATAAACCTTTTAAAAAACATATACTAGAATTCATATATTCATACCTTCGGATAAGTTTATAACAGATCTTCGTTTAGTATTTGCCTACAAATAAGTTTGTCCTAATATTCGTCGACTACATGCATGCAGGTGGCAATATTTGAACACCTGAGGCTCATTTTACCAGAGTTCATTCGATGACAAATAAAAAGCCAAATGAAATTTTAAACCAACTTTTTTTACACTATTTGCAACCTCCCGAATAATAAAAAAAAAAAATGATAGCCCAAAAATCTATTAAAATTAAACTGATATACACTCACTTCCAAAAGTTAAGCACGGAGAGGAAAATGCCAATTTCCGGAAGCCAATCAGAATTGAAGAGGATGCAATTCGCTGCAGAGGTAGATGGAAGTATGCAAATATGTTAGAAAACAGCCAATCGTGCTTTCATGTCAAGAAATATGCAAAAAGGGCAGTCTCATAAGAAGCCAGCTTTATGAAGGGTTACAGAAGTTGATTGTAAGTGCTGATAGAAGGTGTTAAAAACTTTCGTTCAATTTGGTTTCAAGACATACGTGTTTCTATTACTTCCAGAAAACGAATAGAAGATTCTGAGCGCAGGCGTGCTGTGGGGTGCATTGAAGCAAGACAGTCGATCACAGATGTTGCTCTTTTCTTCGGTGTTCATCATTCTCTAATTTCACGTTTATGGAAACAATCCCAAACCACACAGACAGTTGTCCGAAGGCCCGTAGATGGTCACCCAAGGGTTACAACCCCCAGAAGATCGATATATTGCTATTGTAGCCAAGCGGAATCGCAGAGTAACCTCCACACGTGTGACATCTATGGTTACTGCGTCCATTGGTAAGGCTATATCAGCAGCTACTTTACACCGAAGATTACATATGAATGGACTGTATGCCCGGGTACCTCGAGTTTGTGTTTCTCTATCCGTCCAATCAAGAGGGGCACGATTAAAGTGGTGCCAGGAACATGGCAATTGGACTGTGTCTGACTGGGGCAATGTCATGTTTACGGATGAGTCAAGATTTGCTCTGGAGCCAGATGACAAGCGTATAAGGATATGGCGTAAACAAGGAACACGCAATCAGCGCCAAAACATCACCGAACATCACGCATTTCGAGGCGGAAGCATTATGGTGTGAGCAGGGATTGCATTAGTATACCACACTAACCTGCACATCCTTAAAAGGGTTCTGTGACGGCTGTCCGGTATCGAGATGATGTCCTAGAACCCATTGTGAGATTGTAAGCTGCAGCAGTTGGCCCCACTTTTGTTTTAATGGAAGATAACGCACGTCCCCATAGAGCTGACATCGTCAATGTCTACCTGGAGAGTGAAGGGATTGCGCGTATGGCGTTACCAGCATATTCGCCAAACCTTAACCCATTGAAAATTTTTGGGATGCTCTCGGCCTTGCTGTATCTTCACGTTTCCTACCTCCAGCCTCTCTTACTGAGCTGGAAACTACTCTAAAGAAGAAGGCGATTGTTTAAATTCTGCGGTTGGTTGCCCACTAATTAAAAGCATGGTTAAAAGGGTGTAAACTTTGCATACAGATTAGGGAGGATCACATACCTATTAATGTCCTTTTTCATTTTATGTTTTTATTTTCATTTTTAACAAATTCTGTTTAAGTCCCCAGTATGACATTATCTGATAAGTTACAAAAATTTAATATTGTTTTCATTTCTGTATATAATTTTTGGATTTTGTTTTATGTATAAATATATATGCTATTTTAACTGCCAAATTTTGTGTCAATCAAAGCAGTATTTGTTGATTTTTTGAGTTTTACATCTTTAACTTTTGGAAGTGAGTGTATTTAAAGTAATATAAATTCTTATTTCACGGGAAACAATATTTTTTTATCTTTGTTAACATACTTTGCTTGTATATTTCATACTCTTAGTTTTATACACTGAAGTGCCACTGAATTAGGGACAAAAAGGGTTATGCAAATTGTGTAGCACTGCGCATCATTTATGCACACTGTAGTAACTGCATATAAAGCGAGTATTGTGGTTATCTGAATTAATTGTTGGAAATATCCAGTATGGATAAACTGCCTGATTTATAGAATGGAGTGAAGAGTCTCGCGATTCCGACTACTTAACACAGACGAGAGGCTGAGAATATGGCGTCAGGCTCATGAAGCCATGGATTCTTAATGCCAGGTTGGAACTGTACAAGAGCATCGTGGCACAATACCGGACTGGCATGTTTTTTCCTAGCACTGTTTGGGATCTTTTGCGCGTGTACCAACCTCCCTCAATGCAATGCGATACGTAGAGTTGTTAGGTGATCATCTCCATCCACTTATGTTGTTTTGTTATCCGAACTGTAATGGAGTTTTCTAGCAAGACAACTGTACCTATCGCAAGTCCGGTTGGTTTCACCTGGCTGGTTGGTTGAGCGTTCCAGTCATGACATACCTGCTATGATCCTATACCTTAACCACTGGGCTACCGCAGCCCGCTACTGTTATTGAAGAGGCGCCATAGGACTTCTTTCCAGATATACGTATATTTAATTTTTAGAATCAGCTGAAATTGTAGCTGCTGTTCAGCACTTTTTGAATTGAAGAGAAAATTTCTACCCCTGAGGGAAAACTCTAATATGTCCAATATCGGCTCATGTGATATTGTTCCTTTTATAAAAGGGAAATGGAATGAAAAATATCCCTATAAAATTACGAAGAATAGTCACAATGTTTAAAAAAAATTGGGAAAATAGGAATGTCTCAGAATCTCTTCATACAGCCCATTATATGTACAAGGATTGCATACATGAAAAAAAACTTTATTTAGAAAAAATAACAGCATGCTATGGAAAGATTTATATATTCATATAAAATTTAGTGATTTAAAAAATTCTAATAGTTTAAAACAGATTACATCTGGAAATGTCCATCAGTGAATATTTGTCCATTTTTCTCAAAAACATATTTTTTGCCATAATAAGCATATAATGAAGTTTTTATTTAAGCATTTGTTTCTAGAATGCTATAGAACCAAATATTCTCAATGAGTATTGCGTTTGTTTCAAAATATTTTCATTTTGTAAAATATTTTTAAAAACACTTCGCGCATGAAACTTTTTAGTGCACTTTTTATTGCACATACTAACTAAATTCATCATAGCTTTAATTGTATTACCAGTACAAAATTTATCATATGAACAGTACTTACGTGTTAATGTCATCGCAGCAAAATTTGCACCATGCGCATTGCGTCATGATATCAAAACAACTGAAGAACTTTGGTGGAAAATGGCATGATTCTCTTTGAGCACATTTGGTTGTGTTCACGTTATTACTTAACCAAATTTTACGCTCCTAATGACGTCAAAAATTATACTATTAATTTTTCTATTTTTCGAAAATGTCTTTCCGCTTTCAAGTTCATATTTGGACCGATGGATTTTTCAAAATAATTGTTCAGACTTAGTTTACAGTATTAAACATTACAGGTCCACTCATACCAAAGCATAACCCCTCTCTGTAATGTAAACCTTATTTCTCACTTTTCTTATTATTCCAAATACTTTGCAAAAAAACCTTTTAATAGACGAGATCAGTGTGATACTTGTGGTGTGCAGGAATTATTTTATCAGTGTCTTTAATAAAAAAAAATTTAATAGGTGAGATGAAGTGAGCTTAATGTTTGTTTTCTATTTAAAGTACGCTGTTTTCATGCTATTTTTGCCATTTCATGCACTTTAAATTCCCCTTCGTTAGAATTACCAGGAATCTGTAAAACGAGTTGTCACACAGAAGTTACAAGAAAATGTGACAAGCCAATATTAAAGACTAATTTAAAAAACACAAAACGAGAACACAATTAATTAAAAGTGTTCAATATAATTCGGTTTAGCATTATTAACTCCAAAAATGGGAACGTGTGTATCTATTAAAATAAATGTGTATTTTTCAAGATTAATCTTACTACGGTTTTGATTTTACACTAGCATATAACTGCAAAAATAACAGAGAGAGTAGGTAGAAATACTCACGAATTGAAAATAATCTTTTATTATCACATCTGTTTATCTATCAATTGTCGAAATATATACTCATGGCCAAAATTAAAGCCACAAACATGTTTTTCATCACAATTTTGAAATGCCTCCATTAAAACTGATAGAATTTGAATTTTATATATTTTGAAGAACGGGAAGTGTGTACATACCAAACTTCAGTTTAGGAAAAAATGCTGTTTAACGTCAGTTTTTACAGAATTACTGCATTGAGACCATTCAAGCATATTAGTTTTGTCTCTAGTTTTGTAAATATTGCATTAAAACAAACAAGTTTGTCTGTTTGCAGTGCGAATGACTTCTCATAATTGTTTACATCATTCCTTGAGACGGAGAGCCAATGCCAGGCTTGAAGCTGGCCAGTCTCAATCGGAGGTGACTCGATGGCTACAAATGGCCCGATAGTAGTCTTCCGGTTATGGAATCCATTCCAAACAAGTGGTACTGTCACCAGGAAGGTCGGCCAAGGTCCCCAAGAACATCGTATTCTGCGCGGGATCGCTACTTGGCATTAAGCGCACGATGACAGAAGCAGACAACAGCTACTTGGCATTTCGTGACCTTTCGGTTGTGTCTGGAAGAAGAATTTTCAGGCAACAGTCTACAATCGTTTTGTAGAGATTGTCCTTCACGTCCGGCGTCCAGAATGGTCCGTCCCCTTGACTGTATCCAGCTGGAAGGACCGAATATTGTGGAGCTCAAAAATTAGTCGTGGCAAGACAAGAATGCGGGTGTATTCTTTTCAGTAGTGAGTCGAAATGCACTAAACAAAGTGATTCTCGTCGGAAACTTCACCTGAGGAAAAGGACCAAAATTTTTGGAACAACATGAAATCCCCAAGGGAAAAACCCCTTTGTTTGGACATTTAAAAAATTTTTTACCTTCCCCTCGTTTTGAAAAT
>BMAV01028207.1:24627-43524 GCA_019973955.1 Trichonephila inaurata madagascariensis
GCAAACAGTAGATAATCACAATAATCTTTCAAAATCAGTAAAAAATTGCCAAATAAAAAAAGTTCAGTTATCTTTGCCTCAAACACTTAAAGCTTATTCACACCAAGGTAGTTTTCTTTATTGATTGATTGATTGGGTGAAAATATTAACGTCGCACTGTTCAGCTACACGAGGGCTTTCCAAGGTAGTTTGCAGCAATTGGTAAAGATGTGGCCAACCAGAGGTCTTTGAGCAAGGAAGCTAAGGTTACATTTTCGCCAGTGCTGGTTTATCCATTGGGTGCTTGGGGCGGGAGCCCAGGGGCCTGGATAAACTGGAATTAACTAGATTTTCTGAATAAATTTTAATCTTTCTAGTGCAAAAAGGGGCCTGTAAATCTTCTGCACCCGGGACCCGAAATGAACTTAAATCGGCGCTGTCGTAACATACACCCCTACATTGTTGGGGAGCCAGGATTCTAGGGGCTAAAAACCTGACTAAAGGAATGGCAAGTTGAATTTCTTTATAATATCCAGCTTGGAGCCCAAACCTTGACTTTGCAGGGAGGTTCCTAATATTATGCCATTATGATGTCAACTTTGTCATCAGTTTGAGGTTCACAATTTCACAAGGCCCATTGACTTTTGTTAGAGGATTTTGCGTTGGCATTAGTTAACGAATTGAAACATCCATTTGATGATCAAAATAATAAAGAAGTACCAAACAAATATACAATAAAGACTAGATGAATAATAGCCTTTGTTGCTTCCACATCTTTTCAAACAACCAATCAACCAAGACTAAAGGATTATACTGTTTGTTTCGGTTTTTTGTTGCTCCACATCCCACGAAACCTGTAACCTGTTTCATTAGTTACGTAAAAAAAATCATTTAAATTGTGCCAGAAAATTTAATAGCGTAAGGAATTTAATGTAAACACAATTATATTAGAGATAGAAATGAACGATGCTTACATACTATACCATTGGCCAATCCGTCAAAAGAAAGGACGTTGCCAAATGCCACGATATGCAGCTAATAGTGGATAACTGCTACCACGCTTGTACCAACACAATAATCTTATTCGTGCGTACGATGTCACCCTTTGGCGATGTTTTCTTTCTTTGGCGAAATGGACTGATGGTTTGATACGTAAATAACAAAAAAACTCAACACTGTAGCTGTATTTACAATTATATTATAATCATATCTGAATTACATCTATTAAATCTATATCAAAATTAATGTTTCAGATTTTTCACTTTCAAAAGTAAAATGACTGAGCAAGAAAAGGATTTGGGTAAAGAAGAAATTTTAGACAATTGTGACAGATTTGCTGCTAAACATTTGGAACTTCTGGAATTGGAAAGAGAAGCTGAAATTGAAGAAAACAAGTTAGAAAAAATGTTTTATTGTGAAAGCATTACTTTTTGTTAATTTTATTATTGTACTTTTATTTAAAAGTTTGTCCATATCCTGCATATTGAATACAGTGTTTCATGAACACTATTCAGTATGAGCAGTAACATTTACTGAAAATAAATAGTTTTCTTGAAATATAATATAACAATTAACGGTACTTGCGGATTAGCATCATCACAGCAAAATTGGCACTAGACAAATTGTGTCATGATATCAAAACAAAGATTCTAACATGTTTTATATGAAAAAAACCAATCAGTCAGATTTTGGTGAAAAATGGCAGGATTCACATGGCATCAGTTTGGCTGCTGTGATGCTAATACATAAGTACATAATTAACTTTTTACATAAGAATGTAGTTAACAATTTGAAATATTTATCAGTCAAAATCCACTATGTATTAAAAACTTTGCTAGTCATAATTAATGTGGTATGTACGTATAAGCATCACTGCAGCAAATTGCCACCACACAAATCATGTCATTTTCTTCACTATCTGACTGATTGGTATTTTTTCAAATAAAATATAATAAAATCTTTGTTGTTTTGATATCAATATACTAATCATGTGACACCAATTTTGCTGTGGTGATGCTAATACATAAGTACCATTAATACTATTTGTAAATGAAAGTTGTTGTTTTTTATACTTCATATTCTTTTAGAAATTGGGTAAAAACTAAGTACTAACTCGCAACTAAGTATTTTTTGTTGTTGTTGAATTGAGAGCAAAGTGTGTTAAATAATAATCATAAAATAACTTATTGTTTGATATTATTTGTATTTATATAATATGGATACTTAATTTTAATGTTACTTTAAATTAATTAAAATAATGGTTCAGTTCTAGGAGAGCCCACACCCTTGGCACGAATTATTTTGGATTGGCGATAATTGAGCCATCTTGGTAAACCTACTTTGATACACTAGATATGGTAACCCTTACTATTTCTAGAAATTTCGTATTTTGTCGGCGGGCATTTCGAATTTCATTTTGTTATGGGGAATCAGGCTGGAATGGTTGCGTGTGTGAAGGAATATATCTTAGAATTTTTTACTTTGTTGAATGTGAAAGGTTAGAAATAATTGATTGAATAGTGTATGAAAGAAGGATTGATTGCTTAGAGTTATGAATGTCCAAATTTCACGATCGGCATGATGTAACATGGTCGACAATAAAACGCCTTTTTCGAAATTGCACCAGCCACGCCGAAGGTATGTTCGACCATTACCTCGCAGAATAAAAATGGCAGCGCTCACACGATCATTCACTTAGCGATGAGACCTTCAAGACTTTTTTAAAATCTGTTATGCTTTACCCTCCACTCGGAAAAGATCAGCAGTAAGAAAGTAAGTGCTGTTTTTATATTTTTTTAATCTTAAATGCTTAATTTCTGTATTGTTTACATATATTTTCATTACGCATCCACCTTATGTCTCTTTACTCACTTGCCGCCACTGTCGGTTTCGCATGGCGCCATCTCGTTCTGGCTTGGCGCTTTTTTCGTTTCGTCGCCAAGGGTGTGGGCTCTCCTAGGATTTTACCAGGTCTTGCTATAAGGACATGTGTAAGACACATGTGTATGCGACATGTGTAAGTAAAAAATTGTTATATGCTATCAATAGTCCCATTTACAAAACTCCCACTTCTAACTGGACACCCCGAAGAAATTTGGATACGGGGCCCACTCAGGACTTGCTACGCCAGTGCTAATAACTGTATTTTTATGAAACAGTTTTAACACTTACTAGTTATAAGAACCGTGGATTTTGGTGACTTTTTCCAGGATGTTTCCAAAATAATCATTGGCAGTATTATCAATGATTGTTTTGATGCACTCTATACAAACACATTGATTAGTCAGAATTCAGCATGTTTTCTGAGAGATACCAAAGATTTAAATTTGGATGTTACAGTATCTATAAACATAGTAGGATGGGATTGCTATATAAGTATATTAAATTACTATAATTCTAAATTATTGCTAAATAATAGGTCTGAAAATAACAAGACATGATAGGACAAAGTAGAATAGCCACATGTATATGTACAGTCGAAATTGTTTAACGCGAAACTGATGGGTCTGAAATATTTTTTCCTAAGCTTTTGTGAAACAAAACTTGTATTTAGATTTTGGAAAATAAACTGATATTTTTTCTTTGCATTGTTTTTTTAGCATCAAATTGTTCGATGTCATCCATTTTGTTATTCGTTTCACCATTGGAATGTACATCTAAATGCAAACTAAAAATTCACTGATTTTTACTCGCACTGTGAAGTACTCATCAATGAATTCGAAAGCTAAGTGATGAAAGATTAGATGTTTTTGTGTTGTGTTTGTAGGGGTGGAGGGTGAAAGTAGCTTAGATAAACAAAATTGGCTCGTGTCACAGGCTATTTCAAGGGCATTTCTAAGCCAAGTTAGCCTTTCTATGAAACCTCTGAAACTACATCTCTTTCATTTCACACCCTTTTTAAATCTTGCCTCACAGCTGGTGTTTTCTGTAGTCTGCTCATTCTCAGAAGGGAAATCTTTCTGTGTTAAGTGATTTTCATTTCATGTTAAACGTATTTCACTGTATGTATAGAACTCTTTGCACAAAAACGTCTTAAATGAAATCTATACTTTTGTTTGAAGAAATTTTACATCAATAGCAAACATCTTTCTTTACTGGTCAAACTATCAATAATAATAAATATTTTACTTTAAATTCTCCTTTCAGCAGTTATCCTAATATTACAATGTTTCATTTGAAACTTAATTTCTTCAATATTACATTTCACTTAAGTAATCTATTCTAATGAACTTTAAAAATAAAGAAAATGCATTTATAAGTAAATGGGGGGTTTTTTTCCTTTCAGGTGTCTTCAGGAAGGTTGTTCTGTTAAAAGTTTACAGAAAAAAGGTGTATGTATACCCAAATTACGTATTTCTTCTACAACAACAGGATTATTTGGGAGGACATTATTAAATTTTGGAACATTCTATGGAAATGGTTCCTTACCAACACATACAATATCATCAGGTAAAATACTCCGATTTTAAAAAAATTAGAGCACTATTTTTTTTGTTTGCATTTGTTATTAATATTCAAGTTATAATTTATTTCAATATAATCTCCAGATTCTCTTAATCAATTTCTAAGTTCATTGTGATTTTTGAGAACTGTGTACAGCACTTGCTATAAATCTAATGCTTGAAACACAATTCATGAATGGGAAAGTTTTATAAGGAAAACTGATATACCATAGAGTCCCGAAAATTCGACACTCGATTAACAGGCAGTCCAGATAACTAGGTCGAAAATACCCCACGTGCATTATGTCCAATACAGGAATCATTGTTGCTGCTACAATTAATGAAAAAATGTCTGAAAATGAAGGCGTTAACATTGTGTAACAAACTCCTAAAATATCACATAATGAGGGACTAAAGGTTGTCGAAACCCTCTTCAGTATTTTGAAGAACAAGAAGTGTTGGTAATAAATGGACTTACAGTTTTTTCGTCATCTTCATGATGAAGCAGCAAAGCACAGCAAAAGACAACAGAACATTATGCATTTCTTTAAAAAAAAGTAGTCAGTTTTTCCAAGGTCTTCTTAAGATATAGATACTTTATAGACAGCTTTTTGCCTTCTTAAAGTATTTTTCTGAATACTATGTATACCACTATATACTATGTATTCATTAATTTTCATGATGTAAATGCTCTATGCTTTCATAAAGTAGGTATTTTTCTTTTGTGTTAGCGTATTTTGGCAGTTTATTTTCTATTGTATTCTCAAGAAAACAATACATATGAATACTCTAAAATATTTTCTAAAGAAACACTCATACTTATTCCTTTTTAATTCCATTTCTGATAACCTGGCATTTTCACAAACTTGGCCACCGTTCGGTCTACATTAGGCCAAATTTTCGGGACTCTACTGTATCAGGATTTAGAACTAAAATCTTGTGAGCCTTTATTAAATATATAGTCTAGTAATGGCTGTAAACCTCCTTAATTTTGTACAAATAGAAAGCATATTACTCTTTCAAGTTACAAAGCAAAAGTTTCACTCAGGTGCTGGCCAAGTGCTCAAATTTCCTATCTTTTTATTTTCTTCCATATGAAATACATCACAAGCAAAACTTACAATTTTGGTTTTTAAAGTGATGAACTGTTGAAGTGCCAACATCAATGAGTAGTAGTGAAGTAAATTAATTATAATGCTTGATCAAAGTCTGATAGTTTGATGAACAATAAAAAGATTTATTTCTTCAAAATATGTTTAGTTACAAAATTTAAAGTATTTCAATATTTCATTGACTATCGTAGAATTATTCAAGTAATTTGGTCAAAGTGCTATGTATGTTATATATATATTGTATTTGGTATATCTTTAACTATGAATTATGAAAATAAACTACATTCTGGAATTGTAAAGCTAATTTTTAAAGTAAATACTTTTTGTTACTATTGATATATCATCTCTAAATACCTTTATTAATGACATATCTCGGAATTTTGTTGCCATTTTCACGTTTTCCATGATAGTCTTTGTGTATGAGAGAGAGAGAGGGAATAAGATATTAATGCAAAACAAATAGCATACTTTATAAACAAGTTGTTTCATTTGCCCGCAGGAAAAAAGCAATTTTATTCATTTTTCTGACATCAGAAATCATATAAATATTGATTAATTTGAATTTAACTTAAGTTTGTAATGATCTAACTTTTTGAAGTGGGTAATCAACATATTTTCTTTTATATGTTATTTATTTATACCATTTTACATAAAAATTGTTCTGAAATTTTATTTTATTTATATGTGGTATGCTCAGCCCTCTCTCTTTATCTATATAAGGGAAAAGCAATTCACTCTCTCTATCGTCATGAGATCTCTGGAACCGTTAAATCTACAGACTTGAAATTTTTGGCAGGTGTGTTTCTGTTGTTGAGAGTAGAAATTCACTAAGAGTGAATTTTGCAAAAATAAACTCCAAGGGCATAAAAGATAAATATACTTTTGTTTTTCAATACAATCAAAAGCTTAATGCTAGAATTTAGATATCAATTACTGGAAAAAATATACAGTCGTACAACATCATTTAATACCCAGCAAAGTGGGTGGGTAATAAACTATACTGAATACAAAAAACTAGAGTATTTTATATTCAGTATGATAAAAATAGGGGTTATTAGAGTTGAAATCTAGTCCAATATCTCTCTTTTTGGGGAATGCTATTTATACTATGCATCTAGATTTGGACTCATTATTAAATAAGTGCTCCAGTAAGAAATTCTTTTCCAGCTCAGTTTTCTAAAATAGATGCCTGGGGACTCACATATTAGCAGTGTAAACTAAATGTTCTAAAAGTAATAATCAGCAATAGCCATCTATTGAATATATTCATTCTGTTTTCTTTAGATTAATCTTTCATCTGTTTCCTTATTTGCCTTTTCTTCAGAATTATGACATACTTTCACTGTTGTTTCAAACGTTGAAAGTTTTTTCCTTCAAGCATTGATTTACTTTTTTAATTTGATGAGTTTGTAGACATAAGACATGTTGTTCAATTTTCTTCTCTGTCATAATATTTGATGTTGTATTTAGAAATGTGATAGGTAAATGGAGATATCTGTTTTATAGCATCTTTCTCAACGAAATCGAGTATAGTATAATGTGTTTTTTATTGTAAGTTCTCAACATTATGCTTTCCTTTGAAGAATAACCCTCCTCCCCCCCCCCCCCCCCCCAACTTTAAATGTGATTTGTGTTTTCCTTCTCTCCAAAAAATGTGCATCCTTTCATACTTTTAGTTTTCATTCTAAATTTGTCATTGCAATAATTTTTTTCATTTTTATAAGATATTGTTTTCTTTTCAAAAATAGTGATTTCATAATTTACTTTTTATTTAATAGAATCAAATTTTCAGAAATATTTTGGTTTAAATATCAATATCACATTTCCTTTGAACGTTTTTCCAGCTTTAACAAGAGTATAAAGAGTATTTTTAATATTACAGTATCACAGTTTTCAAACTGGGATTTGTCTTTTATTTCAGGTCTATGTGTAATCCTAAAATTGAGACTTTCCATTTGTTAAAAATGGAGTTATATTATCATAATTTCTCTGTATTTCTCAACTTTAGGTATGTTTATCCTACCCTGTACAAGTTTCTGTACTGTCTATACTATGCAGCATATATTTTTTGCAGGAATATGAAAATGTTTGTGTAGTTTAATTTGTAGCTATGATACTTAACACATACATTTTCTAAAAGTAGTAATTGTATAATATCTATGTATGCAAGTAATAAAATAATGAAATATTTTACACATTTATATATTTATAAATGTGTAAATAATTTAATAATTTATTATAAATATTTTACCCATAGATACTTATTATTTTTTATCCATTATCTGATTGGTGGGCTTTTTAATTTTAAACATCTTTCTTTTTAAAAGTATTCAGTATTAAACAAAGTAATTTCATATACTCTTTAATTTTTTTACTATGCTGCATATTTATATTTAGGGCTTTAGTTCTAAGGAGACCTTACAGGAATTTGCTCTTCTGGAACCTCTTGAATCCAAAATTATGTAAAAAAACAAAAGCTATATTTCAAGTTGTATGTTAAAAAGAAATTTTTTTAAAAAAATTCATTTCTGGTCATTGTTTTGTTAAACTAATTATATTCAAAAGAAATTAATTTATTTTATTGCAGTTTTTGTGTAGTTGCAGATCAACCATTTATTTTTCCTTTTGTTTTTAATTAATGTTTAGCTACTACTAAAAATACTGCAAATTTTAATGTAATTTATTTTTGTCAATGTTGTTATATATATATATATAATATAATTTCATCAATGTAGAATTATATAGAGCTACATAAAAATACATTTTTATGTACCTCATAAGTTGAAGGCTCTGATAACCTTATTTTTTATCCTTGTGTCTTGTCTGTCTAATATATATCGTATACCTAAACAAAAAAAATGAGGCAATATTTGCATCAAAAAGTATATGTGTAATTAAAAAAGTAGAAATTTCTTAATTAAAATTAGGAAAGAATTTTTCTTGTTGTATTAATTGCATTATATTTTTATGTTGGTAGGTGATATTGTTGGAATAGGAAGCTTAAACAGTGACGGAAAAATCGAAATTGTCACTTCAGGAGTAGTTTCTCGAGTAACTGATTCAATAGTATCTGTTGCTTTTGAAAAAAACTCTAATTTCTCAGACCTGGAAAATGAAGATCAGTATTTGATAATTAAAATAGCCAATGATGTCACTTACAAACGTTTAAAAAGGTGCGTAACTCTCAATTTTATGGTTTATTTCTATTTCTTTCAAATTATGTTCCTAGTTCAAGTTTCTATTTCTGTAATGAAACTTCTGTGGATTATATCATGATATTTTTTCACTAATCATTATATTTAAAAGGTGATTTTAGTAAATTAATTTATTTGTATTAAATTTCTTTGAATTTTCTCCTCATACCATTCAGTAACATGGTAATTTTTTTCTACATAGGTATTCTTCACTTTCTAAATTATTTTTATTGCTGCCAACCATTGAGTATTGCTAATATCTAGTATAAAAGTAGTAAAATAATAATAAATGTTATTTAAATTTAGTAGTAATAGAATTTCTAATTGACATTTTGTCTGCAAAATGCTGTATTTTCTTTAAGAATAGATAATTTAATTAAATTTAGTGAACTACCAGTTTAAAAAATTTTCTCTGAGTTTTTGTGAAAGAGTAATATTTCAGGGTGCAAAATTCTAACAAGCATCTATATTCAAATAATCTAAAGCAAGTGACAAGTTCACTATACCGAACATTAAAATATTTTAGCACATGCATAATTTTCCTTGTCTTTTCATAAGGACATGGTTGTATTTGTGTGATCATTCAAAGTCTAAACTGGTTTCAATATTCTATAGAAAAAGAAGAAAGAGCAATCTATTATGCATTAGGGAAATTATATTATTCATAAGTGAGCTACTTTTAAATATGAACAAGAAAAAGGTGTGTAAATCATTAAAAAACAAATGTAGTTGATATTCCACTAGCTTATTTCAATAAATGTTCCTTTTCCTACCTCACAGCATTGCTGAAAAATTGTATTTTGCCTATAAGTGATAGTGCATAAACTGCCAAGAATTGTAATACAAATACAGCATTTTAATACTGGAGGGCGAAAATTGGCTTGAGGAGATGGAATAGCCATAGGGTTTTTTAAGTTGCATTTATTGTGGTGGCCAATTTTTAAGCTACAAAGGATATATGGCAAAATCAGGACATGCGTAAGTAATAAATAACTACATATGCTTTATTTAACATGTTCACTGTCAACATTATTTTTTTTCTCTAATGGGGCTGCATATTGGTATTTCTACCTTTGCAGACCTATTACGTTCCCCAGGAGCTGGTAACACTTTTTAGTGTGGCACCATATAAGTGGTACCAATTGCTACAAGTAATTTTGATGCCCAATTTCTTCCCCAGAGGGAGTCACCTGAGCTCTGCCAATGCAAAATTTGTGCTTAAGGATTTAATTTTGCCGAGAGCATCCAAGACAAATGGACATTCAAGAGATTTTTTACATGCCACGTAATCATACAACATGGCTGCTGTTGATTTTCTGCATCATGAAAATCCACCAACTTGGGCCGGGTTAAACCCACAACCTTGAATACAGGCCAGCGACAAACCAACTACACCACCCAGCTGGCCGTCAACATTATTATTTAGGACACCCTTTGCAAGTTTTCTCATAATATGTTTAATGGCCATATTTGGGAAACTCTGCAATAAAATTCATAGTGTGTCGTTGTAATTATGAATTTTGTATAGGTTAATATTGAGGGGAGGGTTATAGTGGATTCCTGAATAGTATTATGGCAGTCAATGGGTTGATAAGAGAATATGAACTATCAGCCTTTCATTTTAATTAATAATAATTTTTCATGCCCCATTTTTTTATTGCTTGAATTGTAAAAAATTTATATTTTCACTAAATAATGTTTTTTAAGCAGTTTTGTTTTATTTTGCTGAATTTTAATAAGTGATGCTCAATTTATAAAGATTGCATGACAGATTGATTGATTATTTTCTCTTCAAAGTATCATGAGGGTTGTTGGTGAAGTGCTATTTGAGCCATTATCAAGTAAGGAGGATGATACTTGAGCTGGCAACTAACTCTCTAAAATTCCATACCATGTTAACATGAAGATTTTAAGCTTCAACAAATTTAATGCACATCAGTGCCTCTACTCAGTTGGTCTTTAGTGGAGCCAGGACACAAACTGATGACTTGAAAGAAATAACTCTGGCTATAAGTTCATAACCATGACCACTTTGTCTCATGATTGTATCTGCCATGGGACCATGGCAGATACAATCATTAGTTTTCCTCTGAAATCAAAGCTAGTATCAATCATTCTTTAGAATTTAATAGTTAAGTAATGATGTACTAGCATTAAAATTTGACCAAAAATATTTCCAATTTGGGCAGGGAGGGGGATTTTTTTAAGTTTTATTCTTTAGTAAATATTTTAAATTAAATGTTATATGTTAATTTTTTTAAAGATGAATTTCTTAAAGTTTTGGTAAAAAACAAAACATTGCAAAAGTGAAGTGCATTAACTAGTTGGATGAAAATATACATTTGCAACCATCATGTGTTTGAAATGTCAATAAATTAAGCCCATCAACATTTTATAAGTTTTTATTTTATGAAAAATCTCATATTGTTATCAATACCCTTTTTTTTTTTTTATTTTTCAAATGGGTTGTATTTTGGCACACAAGCCCTTGCAGATATGGCAAGTTCCCCAAGTGGGAGAGCCATTTCAGTGGTAGCACCTTCTAGTGGCGGCTCTTGCTACTAAATTTTTGACACTTGAATTTACTATAATTCAAGCTCTCGTACTATGCTAAATATTGCTGTGGTTTAATTTTGCTGAAAGCATCAGAGCCAAATTGATTTTAATCAATTCTGAATTTTATTTACTTTTAGCACTTGTGTATATTTGCAAAAAAAACTGATGTTGCTGAGTTACCTTTAATTTAGAATTTTTTTAGTATATTGTTCAATGCTTATAGAAATATATAAAACTGTATTTACTTTTTAGGATTCTTAAAACTCTAGGAAGTAAAGGCAGAGAACATCGTTTAGTTGATGTATTCTTTGAAGATAGAAAACCATCTTCTTGTGAAGAATCATCTTTAAAAAGTAAAAATTTAAGTAGATATTTAAATTTTTTGATTTAATTACATAAGATGTAATTTGTTTACAGTATGTATTAGATATATATCTAGTCCAAATTTATTTTCAAGTTATTTTTTTTAATTTTATTTTGCTTTAACCATTAAAGAAAACGAAAAATCATTTAAACATACTTTCAGTTCATAGAATTATTAAACTGCACTGCCTACAGAATAGACTATATTAAATTAGTTTTAAATTGCTGTTATTTATTATTATTAGGCATATATCTTTTACGTATGTTACATAATGCAACCACATTGCTTTTTTTTTAAAAAAAAAATAAATTTTAAAAAACAAATATGATTTTGCTACTGTTGAGATAATGCAACTTATGTGTTACATAAAGTAAACATTATTTTTTTTAAATAAATTTTAAAAAACAATTATTGTTTGGATGGAATTGTATCTTTCTATCATTTAAATTGTGTATTTTTATTATTATTCAAGTTATACTTTCATTATTATCTACAAACTGTGTTTTTAGTATTATTCAGATTGTATTTTTATTAGTAATATTCTTTGTATGTTCATTTATATATGCTATACTTAATTTCTATTCAATTCTTATTATTATTTACAATTTCTATTTATATGTATTTTGTGTAAAATATTTAGTTTTACTGTCATGTCTTTTACCATCGCCATCTACTGTATTTATCTTTTGCAAGATGGCAACAAGTTGTTTGCTTTGACTTGTTCGTGTAATATAATCTGTGTGGAATATTCAGTTCCTATACTGTCCTCGCTAGGAGAGGTTATCGCCGCACGAAGCTCCTGGCATTTGTCTAAATCTTTATATGCAAAATTAAAGTTGTTAAGTTTTTTAAAGCCAGAGTCATCTTTATTAGTCCCTTGTTAGCGGACAATTATGATTTTGCTGCTGGATTGTAAGAAAACTCAAGAGCACAGAAATTGGAACTATATATCTTATGTTTATATTTACAATAAATTAATACCTTCATATAACAGTTAATTTCACCATATATTTACATTTTTAGATATATCATTTCGTAATAATAATCTGAATGATCAACAGAAGGAAGCTGTAAGATTTTCTCTTTTGCAAAAAGATGTAGCTATTATTCATGGTCCACCAGGTACAGGAAAAACAACTACTGTTGTTGAATGTATTTTACAAGCTATCTCACAAAAATTAAAAGTAAGTGATTCTTCATTTTCACAATTGATATATTTTTATATTTCATAATTTAAGGCAATTCTTGAATCACTGTCAGTTTTTATTTAAAGCTTTCACTTTTAATAGTAAAAACAAGTAATATAAAAAAATAGTTTTTAAGTCAATTCCTACTTAGATCAACAACAAAAAATTTTATTTTAGCTGCTTTTTATTAAATAGTTACAATTAATATAAATATGTATATACATATGACAGAATCACAACATTAAGTGGTAATTAGTTTTTTTTAATTATCATTAAAGTATCGTATTGTTCTTTTAATTTCAGTCCAACTGAATGCTTTAACACGTGGAAAAAAAACCTTTTCAAGTTTTGACACAAGTTGCCAAAAGGGTCACTAAGTCACCAACGTGGCTGTATTTGTAATTCTTTAAATAATTAGTTTTAATCAATTAATTTTTATTAATTATAATTAAATTATTGTATTGTCATCGAAAATGATCCTGTATATAAAATTTCAGCTCAATTGAGCGCTTTAAAATGTATTTTATTAACGATTGAAAATTCCACCAAGATAAATAAATAAATATACAAATATATAAATAAATAAATATATAGACAGTGCGAGCTAATAGTAGGAATTGAATAAAATGTAGTTGTGTGATGTTTGTATGTACTTTATGTATATGATCATATTTAAAACTATTTTATAGAAATAAATTAAGTAACCTTTGAAATTTCTTTGATGTGGTTGTAATTTATTCTTTATCATCTATTGTTGAAATTTTTTTTAAAAAAATCTATTATGAGTGTTCATTTGAAGACATGTAAAGAAAAAAAAATTTTCATATATGAATAAGATTTTAATGATTTATTATATGAATGTATGATTAAGATATGAATTTATTTTTTTTAATTTACCTTTTCTTTTAAGAAATTGTAGATGCTAAAAGTTTCTATTTTCACTTAAGTCAATGTTTAACACATTTTTTGATGTTGCTTTTCATAAATATTGCTTTAAATCAATTAACCTCTCATTAATTTAATAAAGAGTTTAACATCTTCTGCTGTTAATGTGTTGGAAAATAAATCACTTTTTGCTGTGTGTTTCAATGATCAATTATTATATCTGTTTACTCCTAAAAAATACTGTTTACTATTTATATTGGTAATATTTTTAAATGCTGCATGCTTCTTAAAGTCAAGAACTGTATATTTTATCCATTATTTATCAGCTATATTCTAAAATTCATGTGATATGTTATAGCCATTATATCAGAAACTGTATCAAACTAATTTTATTTATGTTTAAATGCATTTAAAAAAATAATAGATGAATAAGATAGTTTTTTCTCTTCTTAACTTTAGATAATTGCTTGTGCACCATCTAATGTTGCAGTTGACAATCTTGTAGAAAAATTAGCTGGTCATAAAATCAAAATGGTTCGATTGGGCCATCCAGCTCGCTTTTTGACTAGCATTCAACAGTATTCTTTGGATGCTATTGTATCTTGTTATGATGGCAGCAATGTGGTGGAGGAACTCCACAAAGAAATCAATAAAATCAGAGTAAGTATCTCAGTGTTAGAACTTATTTATCTAATTTATTTCCTTTTGGATTTCTTTGTTAGAAGGGGGTTAAACCAAAGGTTGACTAACTTTTTTGTGAGAAAGCCAAAATAACAAAAGAAAATGATTTAACTGGCTATTGTAATTTATTTTAAAACTTAAAAAAAAATGTACAAATATTAATGTGATGAATGAAATTACAACTGCATTTTTAAAAGTTCCATGTATTCAGGTTGGATGATGTACTAATTCTGAGAAACCATGTAATATGCTCAACTGTCAATATACTTCAAATAAAGTTCTTTCCAGAGTTCATTGCGGAAAATGCCTGCTCACTTATATAATACTAAGCAAACACAACACTAATCTTCTGGGAATGAGGCAATAAATTCGGGAGACTTGTTTTCAATAATGATTTATAAATCTCTAAATTTAGAGCATTAAGAAGTCTGCTTCGGATGATTTCTCAATTGTAACTCAATTCTAGCTGTAAATCTGGTCCCCTTGCTTTACAATGTACATTGAAAGACTTGGTGAAAATATCCAATTCTGTTTTATTAGTATTCAAATCTTAAAGTCTGTGTTCAAACTCAAAATGCAGCCTTCTCAGGCCATCTTGAGAACTGTTAAGATTGTTTTCATTTGCTGAGGGTATTAAATTAAACTCTTAAAAAAGGACACAAGTCATTCTTAACTAGCTGGCCAGCAACATATCAAGTTTAAAACCTTTGAAATGGGATGGGATGTCATCAATATATGGATTATTTTTCCTTAAATCTACATTCAAGTTGCTTATGTGACAAACAATATTTGTGAAAATTGTAAAATCAGGAAGCCATATTGTATCTTCCAATATTTCACATTATGCAATATACTGTTTCTCATAGAAAAATTACACAATACCACCATTCAAGTAGGTAGCTGTACTGTAACAGGGCATATTGGAGTATTCAAATTGCATAAGCCGAAAAGAATCTTGAAATTGTCTGTGAGTAAGCTCGTGAAATCGAATAGTAGTTTCAAATTTCACAGCTACAGCAAGCATAGATTTCATATTCAATACAAATTTACACAAAATAGTTTTATATATAACACAATGTAGGATAATATGCATTGTTCCTGGGGTAATTTGGGTTAAAGTGTCCAAAAAATCCAAATTTTTTTCCTTGGAGTTATTGTTGTTTCATTGGTCATAATTTTACATATGGCTGCTCTAATTATAAAGTTGAAAGCCTTTCCAGAAGTTCACAAAAATATCACTTTCTCTTGTAGTTCTTTAATCCCTGCATGCATGTCAGTAACTTAGTAATTTCAAAGTTCTCATAAATCTTCAAATAAATAATACCAATTGAACAGCATCATTTATGTCAGTTCTTTCATCCATAGCAATGGAACAAAATTTAAACTAATTAATATTTGCCTCTATGATGTCGAGATATTTATTAATGGTTTTCAATTTTAAGAGTTACTATTTTTCAAGAGATAAACTTAGTCTCAAAATTCCTTTTTCATGTCTGGACATAAAACATCACAAACTTGAAACTTGTGTTGTTTAATGAATACAATAGCTTAAAATATTACTTTAGTAATACTGCATGCTATAATGTAACTTGCATGTGTAGCTGCTTCCTAGATATTGTTTACTTTCTTAAAACAATTAGTTGACTTGATGATAGTGTGAAATAATTTTCTGCTTGTTTTATTTCTTATTCATTGTTTCATAATTAGAATTCTTATACTTAGATGTGAAGTGAGAGAAATTTTATATTTTTTGAAGACTGCTACAGTATCATGGCAGAACTAGCCTTTATAACTGTAAAAAAATTATTTCCCAATGCCACTTAGTTAAAAGTATGGTACTCAGAATCAACTTTACATTTTTAACCGACATTTTGAGGTTGAAATACTGTATAAATATCTACAATAACCCAAACTAGCATTAGCAACACTAGACTTTTTAATAATTTCAACACTATTCACAATGACACTATCTGTCAATCATTTTTCCATTCAACAATATAAACACAATCAGTAATATCATGCATGCTGCAACTGATGGTGGAGCTTAATGCTCAACGTAAATGTGATTGAAATGATATAAGAACTGATTTTTTGAACTCATTTTTTGTGCCACTTAGATAACATTCCTTTCTCTTTTGGCATGAGCACTATATCATATATAGATATATCTCTTTTTAATTTCTGGCAAGCTGGATATAACCCAGGGCTGTAATTTTTTTATCCCTGTTTTAAACCATTCCATTGAAAACTGGTGTCCTAAACATTAATTTAATGTCAAATCATTACTATGTCAATTTCTATCAAATTTTATTGTGAACACTCGAAAATTATTGATAGACAATAATTGATTTAATGACAGTAGTTCATAAATTACTAAAAATTATGACTTGTTTACTGAGTTTTATGCTTTTTTAACAACATCTCTAAAATATAAAATGAAAATAATTGTTTTGTAGAAAAAATACTATTTAGCAATCTTTGATCCTTATTTGTTTCTCTAGTGAGTACTAAAAAATTTTATCTTGTAACTAAAAATACATGAATTAGCTAATTGTAAAATGGAATGTTTGCTAGAATGTCTAAATAAAAGCAACTTACTTCATTCTTTTAAAATCTATTGATAAAAAGAAAATATTTTAAAAGAAATTTTATTTTTTTAAAGAAACAATATGAAGTGACTTAAAACTTCAAATGGATAAAACAAAACTGAAATATGTGAACAAAAAAATTCTGCAATTTTAAGAGCTTTGCCTGTGGTCTAGTTGTTATTTATAATTTCATTATTTATTTGTTTGTTTTATTTAAAAATGTGCTTTTACTCACAATATTTTAATTTTTGATTTTTTTAGGACAAAATTAGTAAAACAAAAGGCGCTGCTAATAGAAAATCGCTTTGGGCTGAAAATCGTTATTTATTGAAAGAAGTGAAAGAAAGAGAAAAATTCATAGTGAAACAAATCTTAAATAACTGTGATATAGTACTTTGTACATTAACGTCTGGATCAAATGATGGGCCTTTAAAGTATGTCGACAAAGATCATTTTGATATATGTTTCATTGATGAATGCTCACAAGCCATTGAAGCAGCCTGTTGGATACCTCTCCTTATGGTGAAGAAATGTGTTTTGGCTGGTGACCATAACCAGTTACCACCAACAATCATTTCTAAAAAAGCAGCCAGTGAAGGTTTGGAATTTACATTGATGGAGAGACTGTTGAAACTGCATGGCAATGACATCAAGAAAATGCTCACTGTACAATATAGAATGAATCAAGTCATTATGCAATGGCCTTCAGAACAGTTGTATGAAAATAAACTCGTAGCTCATGAATCAGTCCAATCCCATCTTTTAAAGGATTTGCCTGGAATTGAAAATAATGATGACACTTCAATACCACTGTTATTAATTGACACAACTGGATATGGTCTACAGGAATTACAAGTAGAAGATGATGAATCAAAAGGGAATGAGGGTGAAGCTGATTTAGTAGTTATGCATGTTAACAACCTGGTAAAAAGTGGTTTGAATTCTGCTGATATTGCTGTCATAACGCCATATAATTTGCAAGTTGATTTGATTAAGTCAAGGCTTGGTGGAAAATATCCAAAGCTGGAAGTAAAATCTGTTGATGGATTTCAAGGTAGAGAAAAAGAGGCCATAATATTGTCATTGGTGCGATCCAACGACACTGGAGAAGTTGGATTTCTTGCAGAAGATAGACGTATAAATGTGGCCATTACACGTGCAAAGAGGCATTTAGCTGTGATATGTGACAGTAAAACGGTATCGCATCATGGATTTTTGAAATCTTTTGTTAATTATTGTGAAGATAAAGGAGAAGTTAGGACAGCTTTTCAGTATGAAAAGGAGATTGGTCATTATCCATCAATAAAACAAAATACTACAAGTACAAAAACTGAAGGTAAGAAATCAAATGCTAGGTCTAAAAAGAAAGAAGAAACAAAAAAGAAACCAGTTTCGAAATCCCAGTCTTTGAATAATGCAAGCTTACCTCAAAAAAGTACTTTTCACGCAGAAGAAAAAAAGTAATTTTCTTTTATTGCAATTAATTTTCATTCTTGAGTTTTTGAACAATTCTGATCAAAATTGTTAAAATTTTATGTGGGATATTTTTTAAATTTAAAGAAAAAAAAATTAATTTTAGAAAATATGATTTAATAAAAAGGTTTGATATTTTAATTTGACTTTAAGATAAATATACTGTGTAATTTTTGGTACTTGTGTATTATCTCACTGACTAATAAATTGACAAAAATTTTCAAGTATTTGCACTAAAGCTTATTTGCATAACTAGATTAAATTTCATTACTTAGATTCCATTTTTATAAAAAAAAGTTAAAATTTAAGTAAATAAATTATCTAGCTACTATATTATGCAGCTTGTCTGTTTTCTGGACCAAGTAATCAAGACACATTGCTCTTTTTAGCATTCTTTTTATAAAATTATCTCATAACTTGGGAAATTCTACTTTTG
>BMAV01028207.1:50592-79241 GCA_019973955.1 Trichonephila inaurata madagascariensis
GAAGACCAGCAACCTCCGCCAGTGATGAAAACATTGAGAAAGTGAGGAAATTAATCACGAAAGATCGTCAATTAACTGTGCGCATGATAGCTGATAAACTGTAGATTATTCTTGAATCCGTGCAACAAATCGTTAACCAGTATTTACGGATGCGAAAAATGTGGGGGATATGGTTCATAGTTTTTTGTTCACGACGCTGCTCACCCTCATATAGCCAATATCGTCAAACATTTCCTAGCAAAAAAGGGGTTGGAGCAAATTGAACATCCAACATACTCGCCAGATCTCAATCCTCCAGATTTTTTCCTATTCCCACGGCTCAAACTCGCTTTGAAAGGAAAGAGATTTGACGATATTCCTGACATCCAACGAAACATGACAAGGCTTTTTAACTTCATCCCAAAAAAAGGCTTCTTGCTTTCAAGGACATGTATAGCAGATCTCTGTGGATGGATCTCATCGCAGTTTATGGAAGGTGACTATTTTGAAGGACAGTAAGGTAGCTTTCATTAATATTTCCTTTACATTAATGTCAGAGGTTGTACTTCATATTTCAGCAAAAATGTGTTCTTAAAAAGTTTTCTGAAACAAATATTTCTGGAAATAATAATTATATTAAGAATTTTTTTATCTTCACATATTTCATTTTCAATATAATTCCATTTTGTTTCCAGTACAAATGAAGATTTAATCACATTTGAGTAATTATATGTTAGACAATTAGTAATTGGTTATATTCTGTAGTTATTATGCAATAGTATTTCCAACTGGACAAGTTCTGAAATAATGCATAGTTATTTGTTGAATTGAACTGCATATTTTTAGCTTGTGAAGATCCTTTTTCTCAGCTGTTATTCACTAATTTTTTCCCCTTTCTCACTTGTTGGATCATACCTAAATATGGATTTTTAAAATTCCATAAAAGATAGCAAATATTTATTGATGTCCTTTTAAATTTCTTGGATTACATAGTGCACTGGAATAAGATTTTTGAAAAATTGTAATGGTAAATTATTTTTTGTTGCACATACTATGTTTGCCCTCACAGAATATGAAATGAAATACAATAATTCTCAAATGTTTCTCACGGTTTTGTGTTTCCGAGAAAATCACCAATAAGATTAACCATAATTATTTTTATTTATGTGGTTTTTTACTATATTGTTTATAAGAAAATTTCTTATATCATAAACTTTGTTATTTAATTTAATAAAATTATTTTAATCAATTTTAATTCTTCAATGTCCTCATTGTTCCCAACTTAAACTGCATGAACCAATGAAGGTATTTTCTTCGATTTTACCTGTTCATTTTTTAAAACTGCTTGGTGTTGTGAATATTTGTTTCTGCTACAAATGTGCAGTTGAACTTCAAATCAACAATCTTCAGAGACTTCTAAAAATAGTTTGAAATCAAAATTTATTTGGTTATAATACATAGTATTATAAACAATAACTTTTATAATATTTGTATTTTTTTTTAAAAAGAATCTTAGAGGTCACTATTTTTAGCTTGTTTATAAAAACTAATAACTGTTGGTATATTTTCAAAATAAAAAAATATAAAGATCTTGAGAGAAAAATTATTTCAAGGCAACCACATGCTTTGTTTCATATTTCTTCGCTAGTACCCATTCTTAGTCTAACCATTTGTTGATATGGAAAACTAAAATGCGAATTTCTGAATTCTTACATAGTAAAATTTATTATAACAAAAAAAAATAAATAATAAAAATTAGTTTTCTTTTATTGATTTATAATACTTATTTTTTCGATTTCGCAGTACATATTCCCATCAGCATATTCTGTTTTTAGAACTCGTGTAGTTTTATTCAATGTCGCCCATATGGTTGTGATAGTACTAAGTACCCTTTCTTTCTATGGGTTTGGGTTTTTTTTAATGATTAGTTAAAAATTTCGCTGATTTCGACTAACAAAATGTGATAAGGATATGAAAATTTTCTAAAAATGTAAGAAATTAGATGGTCGAATTTATTATTGCAGTTTTTACAGGACAAATTCTCACGGCCATAAAAAATATCCAGTAAATTCTTTTAATGATAGCAAATTTCAGTTGTGTTACTTTTAATATAAAAAATCATTTCATAATTTTTTTTTCACATTTCACAACTTATTGATTCCCCCCACCTCTAAATGCTTCTTTTGGCCTTAAACATTTCATTTAATTCCTTATAGCATCTCTTGTTTTCTAAAATTTCTTCTGGTACTCCACTCTTTCACTGTCTTTTTACAAGGAAAATTTAAGTAAATTTTTTGGCAAGTAGCATACTGATAATAAATGAGTTCCGCAACCTAACTCTCCTAAACCTTAGGTTTAAAGACCAATCCTCTTTTACGACAGTTCTTAAACCCCCGGAGATCCCCAGCTTTTTTTCTCAGGGATCTGTAAAGATCTCTTTTAATAATAAGATTTCCCTTTTACAGACTCTGAAGACTTCATGGAAAAATTGACAGATAATGCCATCCTAGACTAAATCACTAGACCAGTTATTTTACTGTTTGCAACTACATAGCTATCACTACAATGTAATCTTTTCTAAAAATAGTAGAAATACATGTGTAAAGATTAAGAATTGAATTCATAGCAACCCAGTATAATAACCATTGGAAAAACCTCTTAATTTACGACCTCATGTCCTCTCTATAATTTAGATAAACACACGAGTCGCATATTAACCTTTTATTTGCCCATTCATCACAGATGAATGTGTAAATTTTCGTTATCACTGCCAATGACGTCATCGTATGACATCATTGTGTTTCATATTCCTATTCGTTGATTGTGCAAATATGTTCCTCTTTAAACAAAAACCTTTAACATTTTTCATGCTACAACAATGTGGAACAATAACGATTGCATTTAAATCACTTAAGTGTTGGGAATCAAGGAGGTACACGATGTCGGGCTGCTGCGGTAATCAAAAGTTTAAGAGCCGCAGCTCTGTGTCTGTCCATTGAAGTCTTAACTCGACCTCTTCTAGTGTTTCAGGGTCTAACCGAAAAAATTTCTTTTAGGATGTTATAGTTCCGCATAATTCATCATCAAGGATAGGAAAATACATGCAAGTTTTAATCTTCACAAAATTTGTATATAATTACGTAGAAATGACCGTTCTTTGAAGCTAAAATAATAAGTTTCTCTTGAACAATTTTTTTGAGAACCGAGTCTAATGATCAGCCAATATTGCAGTACTTTAACAACATGTTGTGTGTTGTTTCTCATGCCATGAAATTCATTGTGTCAAGGGGCTAGTACGTTTTAGCTGGTTCCACCCCAAGTTTTAGAGAGACTTGATAAATATTTGGAGTGCCCCCATCCTAAACAAATATTATACCATTACAAACATTCATACCTGCTCCGGGAATCAATGTTAAAAAAGCTAATCGAATCATCAAGTTATCATGAGATTAATTGTGTAAAAGTAATTATCAATAATAATTTTATTTTGTGTTTATACTGAAGAAATAAATGTGTTTTATAGCTACATTTTTTGGTGGTGCAAGTATCTAGATTTAAAATCTCTTTTTGTAATAACTCTTGAAAAATAGTTCATAACTTTTATACTAGTGTAACTTTGATGACATAGAACAGGGGTGTCCAACATGCGGGCCGCATGTGGCCCACCAGTACGTAAGTTGCGGCCCGCCGACTCTTTAAAAACCTGATATTTAAAAGCTTTTTCATTTTGAAATTTATATATATATACACACACACAATGTATTTGCCTGTTAACTGCTCTTGTTTTAAAATAAATTCTTTTTGATAATAGAAACATCCTTTAGATTAAAATAGATTTATACTTTATCAAACAGTTACGTTTGATTTTACTGTAATAAATTACTTTTTAAATAAATTCCGAATTGCATTATGTATATCCTTTACTATTGATGGTACATGATTCTCTGTCTGTGCGACTTTCATTTCTCCTCCTTTTTTGTTTGGAGTGCCCAAAAAGCAAGAGGCAGTCAGAGAAGTTTTTTAAAGTTAAAAAAAATTATTCAGGATGGTTAAGATAAAAGGCAATGCATAATTAATCGTTTCAGAATGACAGCACAATCAAATTTTAAGAATGAGTAACAAAAGATCAATTCAAAAGGAACTCCATAATTTTCAAGAAAATGGCAACTTTAATATTTTAAACATTATTTGATCATTGCATTATTATATTATCTATTCCTGTATACATGAAAAATAATGAAAACAATAATAATTCATTTTGTTTTAAATTTTCACTCCAAATCTGATATAAATGTACATATTTTTATGTGCAGCCCACGATATTATAATGTTTTTCTGAAGTGGTCTGAAAGGTCATTCGGGTTGGACACCCTTGACTAGAAATAACTGAATAAGACTGGTTAAATAAGGCACTGTAAGTATTCAGAACCAAAATTTTACTAAATCTCTGAAGAAACAAATGAAAAAAATTGCTGATCATCTAATGGAGAATCCTAAGTAGATGGCTCAAGAAATTTCGAAGTGAGTTGGTTCCAATTGATGGAGGAGAAATCAATTTCATTCACACTTTATAGTGCGGTTATTAAGAGTAATTTAGAGAGGAAAAAAATGTATATCCATTAACAAGAATGTTTCAGATAAAAATTTAAGAAATATTTTTATGCTATTCAAATGCACAAAATCAAGAATTAAAGCAACTCAACTTCACAACAAATGTTTAGAAAATTTTACCTGAAAAACCATAATATTATTTAACAACTGATATAATGTATGTTTAGAACACAATTATAATACAAGGACATGTACTACTTTAAGTAAATTATGATCAGGTAAATAATTGAGAAAAGTTATATCTACTAGGTCAGAGGCAAGATATACAGATAAATATTTGAGACTTTAAGAAATTATGATACAAATCTAAATATCAATCATAAAATATATAATAAACAAATACCATCCTAGTAATTTTCAATGATATAAATTGGAACTTAACTCTACTACTCTTTGCCAGAGAACTTGTTGTGCACCACAAAAAATATTAAAACAATCATCCAGTGATAATAAATATTTTGAGGCAATTAAATTGTTTTAAAAATTTCTGATGAGACTCCATGCTCTTCTAGGTAAAATGTAGTTAAGCAAAGTGCATACTTAGCAAGGGAAATGTACTAACTTTAGAAAAAGCAAGTTAATTTTTATAGTTGTAATGTCAAACCAGAATTAGTTGTATTGCTATGCTAACAAAGCTGTAACATCATTCTTATTTGCACCAAAAAAGTATTTTAAATTTGAAACAAAATTCTTCCTTTTTAAAAATTACATTATAAAATTTTATTTAAGATTTTAACATTTTTTGACGTTTTCTTTCTTTCTTCATCTTTCGAAATATGGCTTTCTTGGCAGCTAAAACCTGTAAAAGATGTAATTATTTTACATTAGAGATTACAATTCAAACAGTAAACTTGAAAAACAGCTTGTTCAATAAGTAATGCTAAAAAAATTTCTCATATTTATCTTTAGACAATTTTTATGAATATTGTTCTACAGCTTGACAAAAAAATGAATGATACCAAAGGATTTAAAATATTCTCAATCTTGAGGTAAGTGAGTATGAGTTATATTAATGTTGCACAAAAAACTGCATGAGGGCGATTGGTGACGGACCTCATGATTTAGAACCATGGTCAAGTGAGAAGAATGACACCTGAGCTGGCACCCCCTCTCCTAACTTCCACACCACACCAACAGAAGGACGTTTGAGTCTTGATAACACACATTGGCCCTTCAGAGGAAGTTCGAACTCATAAAACACCAGGCACAAGTTTGTGACATTGACCAGTGGGCTACCATATGGCCACACAATATCAATATTCTTTATGGTAATAGAATAAATGTGTTTAATGTACCATCAAACATACAAGTACTCAAAAATCTAGTTTGGAAATTTGGATAAATTGAATTTAATCTAATTGTTCAAAAGAATTACTCTCATTCTTTACATATGAATTACCAATTGAAGCATTTAATTTTTCTAAGCCAAAAGACTGGCAATATGCAAATTCATTCTCCTTAAATTCATAATCATCTTGAGATCCCAAAAACTGGACATTTTCATCTCTCCCTCTCACTATTTTATTAAAATTAATATATAAGTCAGACCTCCATTTTATGATTTTTTTCCGGGAAGCAAGCATATAAAGTACAAGGAGTGTTGAAGTTAAAAGATACGAAATGTCATAACAATGTAACCATTAACATATTTGCCTACGCGCTGCCATGGGAGAATGAAGCGAGGAATCTAGAGATACAAATGGAATCTCTGGCATAGATTGGAGCATGTGCGGGACATATGTGAGCGTGCAAGGACATGATGTTCATATTGTAGAATTTGACGACTGAGGAGCAGTATTAGATTTCTGACAGCAGAAGGTGTTAAACCGGCCACTATTCATCCCTGGATGGAGACTGTAAACGGGATAGACTGTGTGCCCAACAAATCAGTGAAAAAATGGAGTGTCCATTTTTGTGCAGGTCGTGGGAATTTAGTTGATGACCCGAGATCAGGCCAGGCAAACACAGTCATCACGGCCAATCTCATAGACAAGGTGGATGGCCTGGTGAGAAATGATTGGCGTGTCACATTGCAAATGTTGGCAATGAAGGTGGATGCCACCATTGGAACAGTGTGGACAATTGTTCATGGTAGGTTGTATTATCAGAAGGTGTGCATGCAGTGGGTTCTGAAGCTGCTTACCAACCAGCAAAAAGAACTGCATATGCACTTCAACATCTTGTGACGGGCTCACGCGTCTTTTCTTTAACATAACCTTTGGGTTCTTTGGTGGCCAAGATTAATGGCAACTCTTTTCCAACTAAAACCCAAGAAGCGAAATGTGAACAAGAAATGCAAATAAGCTTTTAAATAACAGAAGTTTCAGTAAGTGAAATTGCAATTTTGGGGCATGGTATGTGTGAAGAGACAAGTGTGAATTGAAAGCCAATCGTAAAGTTACCTGAAAAATAAGCCATTAAATCAAGGTGCATACCATTGCACGCGCACCCAAGCGTTTCTTCATAAGATTGAATCTAAATTTGGATTAAGGTAGGACTGATTATTTGATATTAGGACTTGTAATATTATTAGAAGTGAGAGTAAGCGGATAAAATAATTATAACTTAGAGAAAGTGGTCTAAATTACGTGATTCGGTTTAACTATCACTGTGTGTTGTTCATTTTAGATTCTCGCTTATTTAAATTTATCTAAATTGTTAGACATTTAAGTTCTATTCTTAATAAAGACATATTAAGAATTAAAAATGTCTATTCCTTTTGCAAACCCTACACCTCTAGCTCACGCTGACAATCAAAGATACGGTCACCAAAGGGGGCGGTATCACAATCTGTTTAGATATCATGAAGACCTTGCTTTCCTGAAGCAGATCAGATTGTCACAGGTGATGACAGCTGGTGCCATCACTACAAGCCAGAGATAAAGCAGAAGAGCATGCATCATCACCTCCTAAAATATTCAGCCATTTGGTCAGCAGGCAAGGTGTTGCTCAGTCTTTTTCAATGTCTGCTACTTATTGAATTCCTTGAGTACATAAGAGCAATCAACTCTGGTGTGTACTGAAAGACACTCCAAAGCCTACGAAGGTCCATCAAGAACAAAAGACCATGGCTGCTCACAAAGGGTGTGATTCTGCTCCATGATAATAAGTATCTACAAGTCTCCCGGGACACAAAAGCAGAACTGGCAAAGTTCAAGAGACAGCAACTAGATCATTCACCTGACAGCCTGGACATATTGCCCTGCGATTTCCATGTGTTTTGTCCCCTGAAAAAACATCTGAAAGGGAAGGGCTTCAACTTGGACAACAAACTCAAGGATGCTCTGACGGACTGGGTCTAAACATAATCATAGGAAATCTAGGAACAAGGAATCCTTCTGCTTATTATAGGCCTATAGTGTATACTTTGAACAGTCTTCATTTACAACCTCAGCACCATTTCATTTGAAAATGAATCTCAACTTAAAAATTTACTACAAAGTGAACTTTTTAAAATAGAAGTCCCACTGTATACGAACAATAAACAGTCATGCCAATTTATCAAACTTTTCTCTTTCTCTGATTAAAATGAAGGCAAAAAAATAGTATTTAAGGAATAAAAAACAAGAATTAATGAATAATTTCAACGACCAACACAAGTTTTTTTATTAGTTTACTAGTAAGTAGTAGATTTTGACAAAAAAGGGTGCATTATTTGGACTTTACAAGTGCAGATGAGTCATGAAGGTAACCTATCGTGAGTTTTGAAAAATACAAAAAATCCGACTCGACAATGTAGAAAATATTTTAATGATTATGTTACATTTAATGACAGACTACCTATCTGTACAAGTGTAGCTCAGAAAACTGTTGATTTATTGTAACCAATGATTAGCGTTCTGAGGCAGAAATTGATCCTATAAAAAATGTTACATTTTCTAATGCTATTAGATCATTTGGAAACTGTGAAAACATACCTTATGCAACAGGATGTACATGACTCAGTATTTTAAAATTTGCAATTAACTGGTAAGTAATAATTCCCTAATAGTATTTTTAGCTGTTTAGCTAAATAAAAGGTGTGTGATTTCTAACCCCGGATATTTTTTGTGTAGTTGCTTATGACAAAATGATCAAAAAAAATGCAAAAAATTTGTATTTTATTTGGACTCCGATATAACAAATAACCTCGAAATTAACAAACAAAATATTTGATCCTAATGAATTCATTAAATCAGGGTCCGACTGTATATACTGTATTTACTCAAATCTAAGTCGCACTATTTTTCCAGTGTTAATGCTACTGAAAATCGGGTGTGGCTTAGAATCGAAGGCAAAACATTTGTTGAATGGGAGAAATTGAGTTTCCACCCCTTTCAAAAGGAAAAATATTACCCTTCATTCTCGCCACTTGCATCGATGACTAATTCTATTCCACGGTTTATCCTCAGTATTCAGTCTATTCTAAACATCATTATCTAATCATATTTAGGAAAATTTTTTGTACAAATTTTCTTTTAACCACGTAAGCATTAAAGATATCAGTAATAGCATCAAGACGAGTTTACAACGATGCAAGTAAGAAAAGGAAGTCAATTTTATAAGTAGACAAAAAACGGAAACAGAGCAGCGGCCACTGAAAATTTGACACAGATGAAACAAATAAACATCGATGGCATAACAAGATGGTATTAATTTGTTTATAAATGTGCAGCAGTCTTTAATAATTCTTTTACATTCTTCTATAATAATGTTGTGGAAAAACAGTGAAGCCTACACCAATTCCGAAATCAACTGTGACAATGAGACTGATGAATCATTTTCAAAACATATGATAATGACTGTAGGAGTAATTGTAGGTTCATGTATGTATTTGAAAGTTTTTAAAACTGGTAAAAAAATTAATTATTATTTCTCATTTTTTTTTAATTTCTTAAATACTGAATATTGATGAACCTTTTACACAATTCTTTATTTTTTCTCAAAAACATGGAGTGAATTTGAGATGTGGTTCAGATTCAAGTAAATACAGTATATTTAAAAGTACTAGCTTAGTTTCTAAAATTAACTATAATTAATTAATAAAAGTTTAATTTCATTAAAATGAATAACAATTATTTACTTACTGATTTTCTCTTTTCTATTTGTTCAGGATCTTTTTCATATAACTTCATTTGCTGTTCTACCAATACTTTTAAATGCTTTGATTTATTTGTAGGGATCACTAAAACAGAAATTATTGTTGTGAGATTTCCTTGGATGTTTTTAAAAAGCAAAACTTGACAACATGACAATTTTAGAGCATTATGATTCATTCTCAATTAACATTTTAACTTTGTCCTTATAATGTGAATAAAGGTTATAAAACCCTGCTCTTGTATAATAAAATTATTTCATTTTAATTGTCATTATTCTGTTTCTCACACAAATATCCATATTCTAAAACAAATCAATGTTATATCACAAGAAACATACAAAAATGCGGATCAAAAAATTAAAATTCTATTAAGTTAATATTTATACCACATCAATATTCAAGAGCAAATCAACCATATGATATGCTCTGAAAAAATATTTGTATAATTAATTCTACATGCCATAACTGAACAATTAAATATCACTAATATTTTTTTAGCATACAGATGAAGCCAAGTGGGAGCTTAACCCTCTGTCAGGTGCACCTCTAAATGAAACATAATCAGGCACAACCGGCCTGAGAGGCCACAGACATATATTTTGACTCCCCTCCCTAATAAATTTGAAACACCTGTGAAGAAAAGCAAATACTCCAAATTGTACAAAAAAGAACCAGTTTGAAGCTTAAACTAAAAACATCAAAATTTTCCCTTTTTAGACAATGTGGTAAACAGAACAAATGCGAAAAACAAATCGTTAGGCAACAATTCCTAATTTTAAGCTAAAAGAATAGTAACATGTGCAAAGGACAAAATGAGTGAAGATCTAGAAAATTACTGTAAAGGAAAAAAAATAAAAATATACATTGCAGAGCCAAAACATTATGAACACCTCCACATTTTTCAATGATCTCATTTGGACGACATGGGAACTTCATGATTAAGAGAGAATGGTTTTTAAATACTGCTGGAGCAATTAAGCTATCATTCTTGCACTTACTTTTGCAAGGTAGAGGAAAAGCAGCTAGAGAGGGTAGATTTTAATGGCCTGAAGGCTAGGAACAAGTATTTCTGACATCATGCAAACAAGTTGTTGGATGTCCACATCTCAAAGACAAAGAACATCTGAGACTATCCCGCTTAGTAAAGCAAAACTAGTGCCAGAACAATGCAGGTGCAATTACAAGTGTTTTGAAACATGCATCTCAGCAGACACTGTTGGATTTGGGGCTGCACAGCAAATGCCCCACTTGTGTGTGTCTGTTAACCACTTGTTATCATCAATTACATCTACAGTGGAACCAAGAAAACCTAGACTGGATCATAGAACAATGGAAGAGAGTTGCCTGGTTAGATGGTTCACAATTTCCCTTTCATTATGTGAATGGTCTTGTAAGGCAGAGCTGACTTCAAGGCAAGGAGTTGGTCCTCCTTGTTCAGCAGGTCAAACAGTCTTGCAGTGGTGGTATTACGTTTCAGAGAACGTTTTCATGGGTGACTCTGGCACCCTTAGTTCAGGTGGAAGCAACCATGACAGTTGTAGACTGTCAGAAAATAATTGCAGATAAGCTGCCCCCTCATATTGTCTGTTTCCCCCAATTTAAAATGGAATCTTCCAATGTCCCATGTCAAAAGGCTAGAGTTATATTAGAATTGTATGGAGCATAAACATTAATCCCAATTAATGTCCTGGACACCTAACTTGGTGTATCTTTATCTGTTAGAGCACATTTGGGTCTTCATAGAAAGGAAACTCAGAAAACAAACATCTTCACATTGGAATATCTTGACTTTATGTAACCACTGCTTAAACAATTGGTACAGCCTGTATCCAGTCATCTACCAAGAACTTGTGATGACCATGCCACAGGTGAGTTACAGCTGTTTTGCAGACAGAAAGTGGTGCAACGTGTAATTGAGTATGTGTTCACAATGTTTTGGCTCTTTGATGTAAATGCTTCACTTAATGAAACCATACTTATGAATTCGAAACAAAATAAAATATGCTAAAGGAAGGGCAAACTTCATGAGTTTTTTTTTTAATTTAAAAGCGATCGTCTACATATTTTCTACTCATTATAAATATAAAACAATAAGTAAAAGCCATAGGGGTGAAAATGGTTGGCAAATGATGGAAATTTTGAAAAATGCATACAAATGAAGAAACAAGACATAAAAAAATAATGAATAGCTGAAAAGGTTAAAGTTGGAAAGTATGAAATAGTATATATCAACATCAAAAACATTTTCCTTATTTGACAAGAAATTAGGGCATTTTATAAAGTATCAGTACTTAAAAATTCCACTGAAGAATTTTTTGAATCATAGCCATTTGATAAAGACAATACTTCAGTTAAATCTACTCCATAAACTATATACTACAACATAACATTGAAATTCAGTTTTTTACTACAAGCAGATCTATTATTTATTTCATAATAATCCGGTAAAGGCCAGCAATCTGCAGTGCATTACAGGACACTTCTAATTTTACCTCTAGATTACCTACTTTCAAATGAAAGGAAAATTTAATACTTAACAAACATATTTAAGAGTAAACATAGTTTTTTTATTTGCTGAGGTCAAGTAAAAAAATAAATAAATTATTTTACTTACAAGTTCAGGGAACATAGCATTTAAAAATATACCTACCACTAAAGCAATCAATTTTTGATGCAAGACAACATTTATTGGCTAGATACCGAGCTCGTTGTCCCTTGACAGATTTTCCAATAACAGCTGACTGTTTGATGGAACCAAAATTGGTCATATTTTCTCCCTTTTCTTTTAAGCTCCTATATTTAAGAGGAGAAATTGCAGGATATTACTCAAATAATATATAACATTCATATTTGTTCAGATTTTTAAAAAAATGTGTTATTAAATTTTAAAATAAAAATGATTCAATAAAATAATTTACACCACAAAAATTATAAATTTGGAGAATATAAGAAAAATTGTATAATTGTCAACATTTTCAATCTAATATACGGATGGCTTTTCATTTAATAATATTCTATATTTTAATTCTTACTGTAAAGAATAATAAAAAAGCTACTCTAGTAGATCTATAAAGACATACATTGATGTAAAATGTCATTTTTTAAAGCTTCCTTCATATCTACACTACACAAAAATTCTTAAGATCCAGTTTGATAAAATCTACAGAAACCCTTAATGATTTTTTACCCTTTAAGACCGAGGTGTATACAGATATGCTGAATTCATCTTTATGCTTTTTTCTTACGATGACAAAAAAAAGGGGGGGGCAAACAATTTATATAAAAAAAGCAAGTCTTGATCAGATGTTTTATTAAAATAACAGGACTCAAAAAATGTAATAACTTAATCAATATAATCAGTAATTAAAAACATATCTTTTTTAAGAAAAATAAAAAATTATTTTTTATGATTAGCAAAGAATATAAAACTCAGTTTACAACAAAATTTTTAACAAAATTACTGGACACCAGAAAAGTTCTGTATCACCTTGATCTTATGAAACCAGTATTAAAGACATAAGATAACAGA
This sequence comes from Trichonephila inaurata madagascariensis, assembly GCA_019973955.1. Classification (NCBI taxonomy): domain Eukaryota; kingdom Metazoa; phylum Arthropoda; class Arachnida; order Araneae; family Nephilidae; genus Trichonephila; species Trichonephila inaurata. The sequence continues at coordinate 63,789 of BMAV01028207.1, forward strand.
GGTTTTGAGAAATATAGGAATAGAGACAATCTGCACCCATTTCAGTCCAGATAACTGGATGCATATTTATACTGTTGGCTCAAAGCTAAATATCAATGGTTGAGAAGAGCCATTATTCATTCAAAACATTTTTCCCATTACCTTTCTCTGGGATTTGCAAAAACTGCATTAGATATATAATTTTCAGCAATAAGAGTCACTTAACTACATCAAAATGCTCAGCTGTCACTCTATGAATAGGCTGAAGTCTTCTTCCGGCTAAAATACTAGATATTGCAAACTGCTGTCAAGGCTCCTGTTTCAACACATGTGAAACAATGCAGATCCCTCCTTTGGGACCTCCACAATCAGAGCAAAATAGTAATACTGCAGTGGATATTGTCCCATTGCAGTATCCCTAGAAAATGAAACTGTAGATAAATTGGCAAAGAAGAAGGTGCACAATCTATTAGACATCTGTTGAGGAGGTGTCTGTTATGGTTCTGCAGCCTCAAAAATTAATTTGGCCATGAAGGATTTAAACACATCTGAACTAAAGGAAAGAACAAAGAAGAAGCCCTAGTTTGATACCATCTTAGAATATCTCTGGGAGGTGATCCCTCTTGAGGAGGTGTCTGTTAGTTCTAAAAATTAATTTGGCCATAAGGGATTAAAACACATCTGCACTACAGAAAAAAACAAAGGAAAAGCTTCGATTTGATACCATCCTTAAACTCCTGCAATATCCCTGCAATGCATGACTGTCCTTATGCTCACTGCATCAACTTGGGATCACTAACAACCCTCCTCTGCTGTGATGATACTTTAATGACTGCAAACAGACCACTTTCTTTGCCCAGCCCTAGAAATTAGCTCTATTTTCTTTTGTTATTAAGGAGCAAGAGAGCTCTTATTTTGTTAAACAATTTAAATCTTTTTCTTTCGTGTTTCTGTATCAATTACTTGTATGACTTTTACCTGTGTATCATATATCTTTTATTTTAAGCATCTCGGGAAAAGAATTGTGTTTACTCTCACTTGCTGCATTGGAACTAAAACAGTAATATAAAGTAAAATAAATTATAACGCTTTTCTCTCTTTACACCTTATATATTCCCCAGACTCATAGTATTCATAACTAATAGTAACAGTGATTTCTTACCTAACAAGAGCATGAAATTATTTAAATTAATAAATACCTAAATAAAGCTTTAGGGGCTCCTAAAATTTGAACAGTAGAAGATGGGTATTTTGCTAAGCTGGTTAAGCTGCCTGCTTGTGTAATTAAACGTGCAGCATCCTGTAAAGAAATGTTTCATTGAAAAAACAAATGAATAATCTTAGAAGTTACATTCATAATCCTACAAATATATATTTCCAACATATACAATATTTATTTAATCATAATATTCATTCATACCTTACTTCCAATAATCTCTGCTAAATTTGGAGCAATATGTTTAGTTTTGTTTTTAATATATCCATCCAGTTCTTTCTTGCGTTGAATTTGAGAAAGAGCTGTGTTTACAAACATCTCAAGATTCTTTTGGTCTGCTTCTGTTATGTCCAAACCTGCAAGTAAAGGAAGTTTTTAGTAGAGTGCTGTAAGAAAAGAAATTTTAGTAGACTGTAGAAAATAAAAAGAACTAATGATATTCTTTCTTTCTTTTTCTACAACCTGAATGAAATTTTGTATGCTCAAGAAAATAAGGAGGTAGCTAAAAAAGTCGTGCAAAATTTTATGCATTAAATTTATCTTTACTAATTTTTTTGTAAAGAAGTAAAGAAGGCATTAAACATGGTGCCATTTACAAAGCAAACATTTCAATATAGAACTTATGCATTGTCAGATTTTTAATAAACTCTGATTTTTATTATTATAGTACTGTATATTGTTTTATTTTCAATTACAGTATCACCAATGTTAGTGTCAAATTATCCTAACAATTTGAAGGACTATATTAACATAAATAAATCAACAAATTGAGATGTGTTTCTTCTGTAAATACTTACTGAATTTCAATTAAACACATAAAAAAGGACAATATTAATTTCTGCATTTAAGGAACAAAGATTTTCATTGTAATTAACTGTAAATATAACTGCAAGAAATGCTGAACTATTGTCATCTAATAGCCTCAGTGTTATGAACCTGTTTGCTTCATGAATTAAAGGTTCCAACACAACTTTTTGATAAAAAGACTTTGATTATTAAAGAAATTATTATTTGTTTATTAAAATTACATTATGAAGTAACAAAGATTATTTGTGATTAGTCAAGTAAATACATATTTCTCATACTGAGTCAAAAAAAAAATTAAGATTTTTAAAAATAATGAGTGCACAGATTTAGAATAATTGATAAAAGCAAGATTATTGTTAGCCCCCTTTCCTTGATAATATACCTCAGACTAATACTGCCAGAAATAAGTTTTTGAGTCATTTTTTTTAACATTATTTTACACATGCACATCTGAAATATTAAATTATTTAAGTACAAATATTTTTTTATTAGGGTATACTGCAAAAAGTTTGAAGCAAGGAAAAAAATTTTTATATTACACAAATCATCCTGACAAGACTTCATTTCATGATATACGGTAATACCCCGAACTTATGCGATAGGTGGAACTGCATGATAACCGTGTAAGTCGGAGTATCATTTCACATATAAATTATTTGTAGTTAGGGCAGGAGACAAAATAAAATAATCATTTAGAAGAAAAGTTTAATAAAATGTTAGATAACATACATACAAAATCGTAAGTCAAAGTTATTTTGATGTATAAGGTTTCATAAAATCTAACAAGGTAGTCTGCCGGCTGAGAGATTTTTTTTTCACCACAAAATTCCCTCATAATATGCAAATAATTTTTTATTCCTTGTTTTGTAGAAAAAATATGCTTATTGTTCGAGTCTTTTCATTTTAAAAATTGTAACCCTTTTTTCAATAAAACTGGGGGCATCTTTCAAAAATTCATAATTGTCATTTGATCTTCTGATTGAACTGGGTCTAAAGATTTAAGTTCTTTGATGTCTTGCTTTTGCTCATGCATTTCTATGAGCTCGTCAATTTTCCGCTCATGATTGCAAGAACCCAGCAGTTCTTGAATGTCATCACTTGTCACTTCTAAATTTATTTGCCTGGCAATATCGGCAAATTCTTCAATCACATTAACGATTTCACCTTCCCCCTCCCCCAAAAAAACAAAAGACGAATCGACAAGATTTGAAAATTGTGTAACTCTGAATTTGCTTAAGTCAAGGTATTACTATATATCATTAAATGTACAATTTACAACTATTAATATACTATATCATAATAAAAATTTTAAATATATCAGGACAAGCATACAATTAATTCACAAATAAGATCAAAATTTAGTAAAATATTTCTAAAAAATCATTGTTAGAAAATTTTTTTAAAAAAAAAATACTTTTCAGACAGTTGGCTACAATATAAAAGAAAATTAATACCATTGTAAATATTATTAAATTCTGAATTACTATGAAATACAGTGAAAAAATTATAAAAATTTATTACCCATGGAACTTCTAGCTGTTTCTATGATTCTTTGAACTGTCTCAGAATTGTTCAAAATAGCCTGCAATACTTCTAATGAATTTTCAGATAGGCTCTTACGGTCTTTTATTTCTTTAATACACTTAATATATTGTTCACTATTTGGTACTATTTCAGCAAGTTCTGGGAAATGCAATGAATACATCCGCCTGAAAAAAATTAAGTTGTATGAAAGCACATGAATATTCCTGCATAAATTAATAATTGGTTTAAAAATTGCCCATACTGCATTTAAACAACAAATATCCACAAGTAAACTGTATTTAAGCTAATTACTCTACAACTGTATTAATTCTAAGTAAGAAATAAACAAAATTTGAAAGAAGCACTAAGCAAAAAGCAACAAAAAATATAAAAACACAGGAGAAATCACTGTTTATTCAGATTTAATATAGTTCATAAAGCAAGGAGTATAAAACTATTAGCTTCTATGTAAAACTGAAAAATTCAGTTGAAATTATTCTTAACCTTCAGAATATGAAGTATAAGACAGAAATAATTTGCAAGACTACTGCAACAATGCTCAGCTAGGATTTTCTGACCTCAAAATTACAAGTGGCCCCGAGCTATGACAATATATTGCATCCCACACCATTACAGACAACACACATTCTCTGTATCTCATGGTAAAAACCAGACAATCAACATGACATGCTTCAGCTAGAATTTGCCAGATGAAAAAATATCTGGTAATATGAAAAAAATGATGTTTCATTAAATAACCTCTTCCCATTATTGTTGTAATCACTTTTGGTGGTCTCGGCATCAATGTTGTGGCTTCACAGTATTTCTGAGACAACACTAACAGCTTTAGAAAGGTCACTTTTTCCTGAATGGTTGCAGCATGCAGCACCCATCAAAAAGTTTTGGTAAATACAAGGTTCTGGAAATGGGTTTTCCTTTCACAATTATTTCCTGCAGCATAGTCATGCCTTTTTGGATAATTACCCTCTTCAGAACTTGTCCATCTATCCTGGTTAGTCAATGTCTCAACTTTTACATAATTCTCTGCAATGCAAAGGATATCTTTACAGTGCTTATGTAGGATGCCATAACCCTTGACACAGTGGTCTTTGAAACACCCATAAGGTTTGGTTGTTCATAACAGGGATACTTCAGTGAGGCTTCAATAATCATTCCTGTTTGTATATCAGATGGTTGGACAAGTTAGCATTTTTCTAGGAACAGAATTTTCTAATGCAACTGCTCCACCACTACCTTCCCTTTTCCTGTCACTATATGGCAGACAGTTTGCAACATATAGTGGGGTTGTATTTCATTCTCAAAATATAATACATTTTGAAATGGGTGTTCCTGTTATTTTGTCTTATATCTATATATGTAGAAAAATTTACTCATTTTGTGAGCATCCATTTGTTACCTCTAATAAAATATAAAACATCATGGATGCATTCCGTAAAATTTTAAAAAGGATTATGGCCAACAGATGGATTTAGGTGTCAACTACATTCTATTAGTATAGTATGTGAAATGGTTTCATCACTTTTAATCTTTGTGTAATACACATATGGCTAGTCGGAAGAAAAAAAATTGATGTCCCTGATGAAATCTTGGAACTTGAAAGCGATTTTAATCATTTTGAGGATAGTATAACAACAGTAATTATAAATAGTTATCAGATCCCTCTCTAGATAGCAACAAATCTGAAAACTACCTACTAACTACTCAAAATTTTTGGCAGTTATGCAAAACATTTTTAAAATAATTTAATACATCCAGCCTCATTTTCTTTCTATTTTGGCAATCCAGGAATGGTTTCAAAGGTGGTAAATGATACAAGCATTTTGAACTATTTTACAATCAAATGTTACAAATGATAGTCCAAAAAATAAACATATGTTGTACAGTAAAGCAAACAGAACTGATCCTAAAAATAAATCAAAATGGAAAAAATGAAAAGAAATTAATGATCATTATATTGTTTTGTTACTTCAAGAAGTTTCAAAAATTAAAAACAAAATGAGAATGCCAAATATTACAAACACCATTTATTTACAAAAGTCATTTTTAAAAGCAGACTTGCTTAGTTCATGATGTTTCTTCATTTTACAAACAATAAAAAGTATGCTGAAGACAACCATCCATGTTTAAAATTATATAAAATCTATGCATAGAAGACATTTTTAGAACAAATATCCATGACTTTATATGAGTTTGAGAAAAAATAGAATCTGAAATAAAATTTTGCCTCACACAACGCTTTGAAATTAATCATACTAAGTGTAATTTCTAACAGAATTTGTGTAAATATTTGTATATATTTATATTAATCTTTGTAACAAAAACATGCTATATCTACCAAATAAATATGAATTTTAAAATATGTAATAAAAATATACAACTTTTTATTTATTAAAAAACTATGCAACCAGTGGCTAAATTTAAAAAAATAACCTTAAACTTTTCTTTAGTACAATAAATATAAATTTCTTTACTTAATTCTTGCACATAGAGTATTTATGTTTTTGTCCAGATCATCTACTGCACTAACACCTTCCGTGAGCATCATATCCTGTTTGTGGCTATTTATGTTCATTTTTGCTCTAGCGTAATGGTGAGACAGCGCTAATTGAGATTTAATTACATTTTTTGGCTCTACATAGCCTTTTACAAACTTCTGGAAATGAAGTCTGATTCCTACAAAAGAAAACATTACTATCAGAAAAATAATATAACTATTAAAAAAAATTGTGCTTTTATTGCAAAATAAATAATACTGAATTAGTGAAACAAAATAAATCAATTTTATAAGCAAGTTCACTCTATATAAGAAGTTACCAAAGTGGTGGTCCGTGAGAAAATTTCGCTGGTCCCCAGAAAAATGTGGAATACACTTACTCATCATGCTAAGTTATGTTTTACGATACATTGAAACATAATTTAATATTCATAACAATACGTGAAAGTTATAAAAACTCTACTTCATAGAATAACACCATGGTAAATAAGTCATACTGCTGTAGCTGCATTATTATATGTGAGTAATAGATCCCTTTGCAGCTAAAATTCAGGATAATAATTTAAGCAGGCATCTAAATTAAAGCCTCATCGACTTATCATCCGACAAAATTCTCAAATTTAAATTTCGTTCATCTTTATGAAGATCTCAGTTTTGGCTTTCCATAAAAAGTGAATACCCTTTTCCTAGTTAACAGGTGATGGAAATTCTGATTCAATTCTCCACAACTTATTAATGTAAAACGGTCTTTTCATCTTTCATGGCCATTAACACACACTACCAATCTCAGCTTGAAATATAAATGCAGTTCCGTTTTGCAGTAACAACATTGGATCCAAAATATCCATAATCTTATACCAAGTAAGCAGGAACATCCATCCAGGAATGTATAATGCTAAAAGTTTGATATAGTTAAACATTTTTTAATTGTTTTGTTTATTTTATTATGGTTTATTAATAAAGCTTTCATAATTTGGTTACAATTAATAGTTTCATTTTATTAATGAGATACATTTTATAAGTTCTTAGGTCACAATTTTTTTTTTTTTTTATAAATATATCTAACACTTAAAAAAAATCTTATTAGAGGTCCACAGGATTTAAATTACGAATTTACTGATCTGTGAGGTCAAAAAGTTTGCCGACCGCTGCTCTATATATATGGTCTTAGAATTTAAAAAATTCAATTATTTTCATGTGCATGCTAATACTTCTGATTTAAACAAAGAAAGCCCATGATGAGGCTATAATGTGTGAATGCAATATAAATTTCTTGCAAACATTTTACATAAATATTTAAAAGAAAGATTAAATGTATACAGTTATAATTATTAATTAAAAATAAAAAAATTCTTAATATTCTTATTCTATTAAGTATGGTACTTAATTATATGCAATAAAAAATATGCCTTTTTTGGAAGCATTTCTGGTAAAATAATTGACCGCTTAAAGGGTTAATGCAAGATACCACAGTTTTAAAAACTTCGTCAATTGCAAGCTTCAAAAATATTTTTTATTCCTATAGCAGCTAATGTGTTAAAAAAAGAAAGGAATTCACAAGAAGTTAACAAGAGAGTAAAAAGGCCATGCTACCTTAAAAAGTATGACTAAATTAGAAGTAATTTAACACTATGCAATAAAACAATTAGCAAAAGAATTTAATGATCATAGTGGGAATTATCCCAATTAAATCAATTTGAGAGTAAACTTAATTCTAAAAAAATTCAAATGCCATATTTATTCAAATCTAAGCCTCCATCGATCCTAAGCTGCACCCAAAATTCTCAAAATGTGAAAAATCAAAAATAGTGTAAAATGGTTTATCGATATCCAATTTCATGAAATTAAAATAAATTTTATATAAGTGAATAATTAGTTATTTTACCAATATTATAAACTTTTGAATACATACATGAACCTGTAATTGCTCTAATTGTCCAACGAATTTTTTTACCTTTGATTCTAAGCCACACTCGATTTTCAGTAGCATTAACATTGGAAAAAAAGTGCAAATTAGATTCGAGAAAATAGGGTATTTAATATAGTATTTATATTTAATACAATTTAAAATTATATTAAGATTTACACCTTATACACCAATTCTTTCCATTATTTTATCACACACTAAGGGGTATTTTATCATACAATCTCTTATAATAAATGGCATTAAAAATTATTTTAACTGAGCAGAATATATAACTATTATACCTCTAAGAATTTCAAACACAATTACAGAAGTTAAACATTGGATACTGAGGGTTTCTGTTATCACAGATGCCAAGGCGGCATCTTGTACACCAAGAACCACAGCTTGTTTTGATTTCTCCTTAGCCTTAGGAACATTACTTTCAAGGAAGATTTGCAGATCCAAATGAAGTTTACCTAAAAAAAATGTCAGATATGAGGAAAAAAATACATATTTTAAGTAGTCAATACAATTTTCAACTGGTTTATTACTTGAAAAGATTACAGCATAAAATAATAATTTGAATAAGAAAACCTTTGTCAAATATTTAAAATATTTTGAGTACATTATTCCACACTTTTTTTTAATATGTTTCATATAAAATTTGTATTTAATATACTTTTTAAATTTATTTATTCTATTATATTTTCAAACTTCTTCATTTTATTTACTTTAAAATGCACTCATTAGAATGTATATGACAAAATGTTTTTACATGTATTATGAAAAAAAGGGAGAGAGAGAGAAAAAGGGTTTTTTTAAGTTAATAATATTTTGATTCATTGTAAAATTTGCTCAATATGGAGAATAGTTTTAGTCCTACATGTCAAGAAGTGTAAAGATAGGATCATCAAAAATTGGTTTATAAATCTTAAATGAAAAATACTTAATCCAGAGTACTTTCCCTCTTACAAATTTTTTATATAAGTAGTCCATATTAACATATCTCATACATAATACATATTTGCACATTACAACAAAATTCAATTTAATACGATATAAACTTTTGAGCATAAAGAAAAAAATTATCCTAATTTAAATATAACCAGTTATATTGATGTATAAGTAATGTTATTTTCTTGTATATGCATGCAGAACAAAAAATATAAATTAAAATCAAATTATTCAGGTAAATGGGAGTTTCAAAGATAATGTTAATTGTGCACAAATGCAAAGGAATTTTAGCTAGCACAAATACAAAGGAATTTTAGCTACAACTTAAGATGTTTCCTGCTAGTAAAAAATTTTTTAAACTACAGTGAAATACATTTAACATGCATATTTTTTCTCTTAACACAAAATAAAAACACAAAAAGATTTCCCTTCTGGTATTGAACAAAATATGGAAAACACCAGCCATGCAGGCAAGATTTATGAGGGATGCGAAATGAAAGAGTGGTGGTTTCATATGTTTTGTATAAAGGAGGCTAACTTGTATTGCCTGTGACACAAAGCCAAACATCACACAAAAACATCTTATCTCTAATCAGTTGGCTTAAAAATTTGTTGACAAGTACATAGCAATGCGAGTAAAAATCAGCGAGTTTGGTTCGTGTTTTTTCCTACCTAATTACTTTAAAAAGAATTTTTTTGCGAGCATATTGACAAAGAGCACGGAGGAGGGGGGAGCAGACTGATATTTTGCTTAAAATGAAAATGGAATTTCTCAAGGTTGATCAAAAATAGAAAACAAAAACAGGAGTCTGAAAAAATTTTGGTATTGCTACATTTTGTACAAAATTTTAATCAATTCTTGTGAATGTTTTTGCTTCATTGATTTTTATTAAATATGTGCATATATACATATCTATGTAAATGAAATGTGTTCTAATAAACTTAATTTTGTTAAATAATTTTTTTTTTTTTTTTTTTTGGCAATATCTTTTAATAAGAAAAATATTTCAATCCCCTCAGTTTCGTGTTAACCCTCTTGCTGAGCACCCTGTTATTTTCATAATTCCACGGGCAATGTAGAAGTAGCAAAATTTATGCAGCCCCTTTTATTTTCAAGGGGATGCAGTTTTTTAGACTATTTGGCTGCGCAACTCACACTGTTCCTGTTTATATTTTCATTTATATTTTAATGTTCCTATTTTTATGATCTAATTCTACATTGAAAAAAAAACTCTTTTATAAACATTTTTCTGAATGTTTCAACTCTAAAATGTTAATTTGTATATATAACAAAAAAATACACAATTTTTTAACCTATTTTGATTTTTTAAAAATTATGCAGAGAGAGGATTAAACAATTTTCACTGTATTTTACATTAAAAATAAATATTCTCAAGTAGAATAAATCATTCAATTCCCCAACTTTAAAAAAAATTATTGAAACAAGACTAATTAAACCTGAATTTAAGAGAGAGGAGAGTTTTATGTTAAAATTTTGTTCAGATTATCATATAGAAAAATTCCACATAGCCGAGATTTTAGATCAGAATAAAATCTATATAGATAAAAAAAATTAAATACAAATGTTATCCAGACATTTCTATTTTATGTACAATTTTAAATATTGCATTTTCTCTCCCACTCCCCTTTCTTTCTTCATTTTGTAATTACTTAGATAATTTAATTTACATTGTTTTGTCACAGATAAGAAACATTACAGCATGTGTGAATGAGTTCAATCACAGATCAGATTCATTATTTTAGTTCCCCTAAATTATCAAAGCTATAAAAAAGGGGGAGAATGATTAAGTTTGGAAAGTAACATCATTAATACAAACAGCAGTAACAATTTGTGTGACTACCTAATAATTATGCACAGAATGTTAAGTAAGTGAGAGTGATTGTGGCTTTTTATAGCACAAACACAGATTGTTAAAGGTATTAACAAAATTAGTTGCAAGAAAGTTATTAAAATATATTTAGCACAATTAAATATTTACATATCTTTAACATTAATATATCTTTATGGTTAATATTAATATGTAAATATTTAAAATGTTGACATATATTGAAGGTTAAAATGTATAACAAGGATATATATTTTTGCATACACAAATTAAAATAATGGTAATGGTAAAAATGCATTTTAAAGAATACAAATTACAATGCATATTTCATTCTTGAATATAAAACATGTATTTTAAAAGCTATTAACAGACATTCATCAAACATTCATTTATTTTTTATCTTTAAAAATGTCTTCTAGTAAAAAATTAATTAAAACATCCAAATAAAACTTGATTTAAGTAAAAATTTGAAATTATCTTGGATATTTTTGCTCCACATTTAAAGACTCAAGGCAATATACAATAATAAAAGAAAATTAAAATGTTTACCATTAACAATATCTTTCATATTTTCAAGGGCAATCTGTGTATTTTTAAATTTGTAGAAAGCTACAAAATTAACGATACTTCGAAATTTGCTTAGGTCTTTTACGCTCTGTCGAACTTCTGGAACAAAAATTGCAACTTCTTCAAATGCTGTAGTTTTGAATAAAGCATATCCTGTAGCATTTTCATATAGGATGTAAAGGTATCGCTGAAAAATAAAAATTTCAACTATTTCAAATTCACATAATGTCAAGCAAAAATTAAATTATATTAAACCATGTAGAATGTGACAGGACACAAGTTATTAGAGATGTAGAGAGTATGTAAAAATTTTGATCCTGTTAGTAAATTATCTTCCAGAATTATTTTTTTCTAATATTAAAGAATAAATACCAGCATATCACAGAGATTGAATAGAAAGATTTTTAAAGCATATGTGATATCTACCTTTGGTCATATTTTAGATTTGCCAAAAATGGTTCTTCACATTCTAATTATCAAATCATGTTTTGCTAGTAGGTTCATTTAAAATGTGATTTTTTGCTTATCAAAAAGCAAAACTAAATAATGTCAATAAAGGTATTATTTAAGTACAGTGTTTTTTGGATTGAAAATGCAACATTGATTAGCAGTTAAATTAAGTGCAAGAAAGTGTGAAAGATAAAAAAAAAAACAATTTTAAAAAAAGATAAAAATAAAGTAAAGCAATATATATACATATATATTACTCATTCATTATATTGATTATATATACAAATGAAAGTAACTATCAATTAAAATTGTCTTCAACGTAAAAATGAACTAATTGAAAACTTTGCTTACAATTTACAATTTCCACAAATTCAGAAAAATATTCACAAATGTTTTCTTGTATGACACTTTAAACATAAAAATATCTAAATAGAATTAAAAAACTACACCTAAATTAACAGAAACAATCTTATTAAATGCATAAGACATTCCCAAAAACTAAAAACAAAATCCAAAATATGGTACGCATATTATTGCAACCTATTGGTGATATTATATGAAGCAAAACACATGGTTGCCAACTTCGTGAGTTAATAATAGAGTTGGTGATTGTTGCGATAATACGCAAGTACCCAAAATATTTTTGAATGAGCTATATGATAATAATTTAGTGTTCTGTACATCACTACAGAAAAAATAAAACTAAATGGCTTACTGAGTGAATAATATAAATTAAATCTGCAACTGTCTCACAAATGAATAGCCAGATATTTTGACCAATTTTGACAGAACCTTCACTGGCAGATAGCTAATGTTATAAGGAGTAACTTTGGCTACTTTTATTTTAGAAAAAAAATAGGGTTCCGAGAAAATAAAATTATAATCAATGAAATAGTGAGCAATATCCGATTCAAATAGGGATTATTTTTATTCAATAGGAACTATTTTTATTCAATAGGGACTATTTTATTTCACGAGCCTTCTGTCTCAACGATTTCAAGCAGTTATATCAAACTTTTCTGTTTGAATAGGTTGCTGCCACTTGCAACATTTCCCGTTCATGTCCTTTGATCCTAATGATTTTACAGTCCTTAACTGCATTGTGAAAGGTCATGCGTCCCTTTCACCCCCTTCCTTGTGGCTTCCTTTGTGTTCACGTTTCAGCCTACTGCTACTTAGACCTATTTTGATCCTAATGATTTTAGGGTGCTAATTTGATATCGGGGGTAGTAGCGCCAAGCGGTTGTTTATGTTCGCCAAGATGGGCGATAATATTGCAATATGGCTACCTTAATATTTTTATCGTCTGTCGATGTGGTTGCCATGGGGATAACGTATATTAAAAAATAACTTTTATTCATTTTTTCCCACTGTAACCCTTTAATTTCAGATGACTTCTTTAAGAATTTAACCATTTTCAGTTTAATTTTTCTATTGTTTGCGTCTTCTGTATAATTCTGGGCTACTTTGGAATATGGATATTTCTAAAAGGAGTGAGTACTAGAATATTATTTTCTTAAAAGAATAAGTGTTGTGCTTTTAATTATCGCTATAAATCATTTATTTTCGTTTTAAATGTTTTTTTATACGTTCTTTGTTTGAGGAAATTCGTTGAAGGAACTTGCATTGCAAGTGTCATATTGCAAGCTTTCACTACTTTGTAATTGATATTCTAACTTAATTTTAACATACATTATGTAATTATTTCATTCATAATGAAAAAAAAAGGCAATTATTACTACGTGTAATAATCATAAAATATTTTCGTTATTTATAATTGTTTCTTTTAGCATTTATTTATAAATATTATTACATATATATTTTGTTATTTATTTATAATTAATATTATTTATTTATATAATTATTATTTAATTATAATTATCTTATTTATTTATAATTATTATCTTATTTATTTATAACTATTTCTGTTGTTTATTTATACCTATTCTTATGTTGTTTATTTATAGTTATGCATTACAAGTTCTCTTATGCATTATTTTTATTTTTTTACAATTCGACGCTTATTCTTTTTAATAATTACTATTTAATTATATGATTATTATTTCTAATAACCGTTATAAAATCGTTCTATATGAATATTATACATACCTAACGATAAAATAATATTATAAGATTATTATATACTGCTTATAATACTATTATTAGTACATGTTACTTTTTATTACATATTATTATTCATTATTAATTTTTCCTGATCTAGGTTATTCTCAATCTCTTCCTATATCCTTTATTTGAAATACATTTCAATGTATTTCAAAACAATTCTTTTAAATTATTGTGTATCATTAAAATACCGCTAGGCCGCCATATTGGATTTCATTCCCGCAACAAGCAGCACTTGGCGCCATTACCCCCGTTATCAAATTAGTTCCGATTTTAGTCCTCACCCCCATCGACAGTGTCAAAGGTCATGCGTCCCTTTCACCCCTTACTCAACAAAAAACTAAGGAAAAAAAATAAATAAAACAAAAAAGAAACATAGATTCACAAAGTAGAAGAATGATGTTATACTTATAGCATAGGTATTTCTTTACGTAGAATACATAATTATTAAGTTTTCGTTAACCGTGCGAAGTGAATAAACACTTTTTTGTTAAATTCCACGCGGACAAAGTCGTGAGTAACAGCTATTTAACATAAAATAAATGCATCAGAAAGTAATATTAAAGTATTACACATCCAGATACAAATTATTTACACTATTTTAAGCGTTTATTACACAAAATTTGTAACAATATGTTACTTTTGCTGAGCAGGTAGGGGGTTTTCAAAACTCGACCCACAAGAAAGTTACGAGGCGTCATAAATAATTTTTTTAAAAAAACATTCAGCTATTATATCTAAAGACTTAAAATTTAGCAAACATGGTTTTTTTGTTCAGCTGAGCTATGCAAAAAGCTTTTTTTTTTTTGTTTAATTTACAATTCACGTAAAATTAACTCATTAAAAACTTCTTTATCATTCAGTCTGTATTGTTTAATTTTTAAATTCAACCGTGCAAAGAATGGGTATACCAGCTAGTATAAAAATAAATTGGAGAAAATGGCATGAGGCAAAAATAAACTAATGAATCATAAAATGTGATCATACAAAGAAATAACAGACATTAGAATGATAGTGAAAGATCTCACAGCATCTTTCTTTCATAGACAGCTGTGTTAATCATTGGTGTAACTGAGAACATTAGGGCCCCCAGCAAAGTAAGTCTTTGCTTTTAATATTTTATGTTGGTTAAGTATATACTTGGCATCAGTCAGACTTTGGGCCCCCTCACAATGCAGGAGTATCAGGGGTCTACATTACGACATTGGTGTTAACACCTTTTTAACTTCTATAAAGCGCAACTACAAATATATAATTGTCCATCATATAAAGGTAGGATAATCTTTACTGTTCAATAAAGATGATTACATTTCTTTCGAGAAGAATATTATTAAAATGAGCTTTACTTAACTTCAAATTACATGCATCAGGATTACATGAATTAAAATTAACTGCATGAACATAGACTATGATGAAAAAATTGTTCAATAATTGTTGTTTTCCTCCAAATTATACCTCTATTTATAATAAAACAATGAAATAATACATAACTTGCTGTGTACTTTCTGCTTACATTAAAATCATTACAATAGATGATACTTACGTTTTATCACAACCCATTGGG